>CABFWB010000697.1:178151-197554 GCA_902151455.1 Timema bartmani | reverse complement strand
ACGCTTCAGATGTGTTTCTATCATAAATCATGGATGACCTACACTAGTTCACACAATATTAGTAGGAGTTCTCGCGTAGCATAATAAGTTTAGTGTCTTTTTTTGTTGCTGTTTTTTTAAAAGTATTGTGTAGGAGCTATGTTGGCGAACGTGGGGGATAGACCATGGCTTTTATGGGGTTCTTCGCCTGGTCAGTGCTGCCAATTGCAAGACACTCTCATCAACTGGGACTAGGCGGGACGGAGACCTTCATGGGACACCGACAAGGTAAACAAAACATCCTCGGGGGTTTCCCCGTGGCTTGTAAAATCGAAATACGTAGTCATTTTAAATTGTCGAGATAACAATATTGTAGTACTACAGTATGATTTTTAATGCTGAATTTTTTAAAATAAACTTATCTTACCCTGAAAAAAAAAATCCATTGCCAAATCGTAAAGGAACAGTCTACGATTATAAATTAAATTTATGTATCCAGGCTAATATTTTATATTATAGATATATTTGAAAGATTAGACACCTCGGCATGTGATTCAAACCAAGGACTTTTGTCTTAGCGCACCAATTAACTCATGAATGAGCTACAGTCCCGTTTCGTAGAAATAACCTTAGGTGAAAACTAAAAAAAGGGTTATTTTCACATCTTTATACGTCAAGTCATGTGCTATGCATCTGTCACTTTAGATATATTATTCTATTAACTAATTTTTAGGCCTGTCTACGACCGACCTAAGAAAATATAGCTTCCAATTGATAAGCTCATGGTTAATTCTATTATGGAGTGATAAAGTGAGAGTGAACTAAATTAATTATAATTTTATTAGATGAATATTTCTATTAACTTAATTATATATTTTTTATACTAAAAGGTACCATACAATACAATTAGCCGTGGCTGAAAACGAGCTTGGCAGATAGATACCAACCATGTCTAAGATTTGACCGTGTAACTTATTAATAGTAATCGGGAACACCAGTTTAACTGGAAAATGTCCCCGTCTCAAAATAAAGGGTCTACAGGTGCCAAACCAATTGCTGGTAAGAAACATACATTCCCCTTGAGATAACCCTGTTAGTTAAAATAGTAGAATGGATTATAGATTTTTAAGCGTACAACCCTAATGGGTACTAAGACGGAGTGCTAAAAAATAAACAAAAAACTATAGATTTTAATCCAATCTTTCACTGCTTGGTAGTTACATTACATAGGCCCTGTTTAGTATTTAAGTACCCAAGGAGTACTTGTTTTTAGTTTATCTTGTGATGCAGTATTCCTGAGAGCGTCAAACTGTTTAAAAACTCTAATGGATACACCTAATGTGACATTGGAGCTCTCCTTCTAAAATACTAAATATGTAATTCCTTATTTATTTGTACAACTTCGTTATTTCGTTGACACAAAATGCCCATTTGAAATATCATCCTATTTCTAAATTTTTCGTGAACAACCGAGCAATGTGTCAATAGTTCCTCTGGTCCTTCTATGATACTTACTTTCAACAAGAATTTTTTCAGTTTCCCATCACCCAAATGAATTAGCCAATAACAGAAGCAACTGTAGATTTATCGTACATTATTGTTTAACTTAATAATTTTAAGCTCCTTCCACAGCTGAGAGTACTTAATATTTGTCTGGACAATCGCTGTCCTTTGAACATGAGGAAGAATTGGAAACATTACCTGAAGTCATCCCCCAACAGTAAACTTTTCTCCCAAATGGGAAATGATTAATCATGATAACATATTCTGCAACAAATGTTTGGCTTGATCTATTGCATATCTCGGAGCCATGGTTGACTCATACCATATTACCAGTTTGGCCTCTGATGAGGGTTTCATTGTTCAATGTCATCCTATTGCAAGTTTTTGTTCTGCAGTCAAAGTCAAATACATGCTGCTGCAAACTTTTTCTTTCTTGTTCATCAGAGTTATCTTGGATGATTTCAGGAAGGTTATATGGAAGCTTCCCCTAGTTAAAAGTCTTCCTAGTTTCTGCCTTCTAGGCTCAGTATATTTTTACAGCTTGCAGAGACAAGTTTTAACAATAAAAACATCACGTTTCCTGGCAAATTTCTCTGAATATATCAAATAAAGTTTCTTACAGCTTCTCAGGCTTCCGTTTAACGATTTGGAGTCTAAACGCAACGCTATTCATTTAGCGCATAAGATGGCTGCTGGTGACATTGAACTTGAGAGTTAAACATGTTTTACACTGTAAAACGTAGTAATAATAAGAACTGTAACGTGAAAATAATGAAAAATTAATTTAATTCAGTCCCAATGCGTGGAGTGATATTGGCGAATTTATAGCTATTACATTATTCACACACCCTAGTTTCCCCCTTTTTTCACACTCACTATAAAATAACTATTTCTAAACATATTCTGGAGATACCCAACATAAAAACAAAACAAATCTGTGGAGGACCATTCTTAAAACCATGATTGAAAAATGTCCTTTATTTTATTTAGAAAAAGGTGGCTACACAAAGATTTTGTTAGGAAGAACAGTATCTGCTATCCACTTCAGTGGCCTAATGGTCCAAGGCACCATTCTCGTGTTAGACTGGCCTGCTGAAGATTGAGAGATCATGGTTTGATTCCCGGTTGGGTCTACTGAATATGGTTTTTCCTTAAATGGTTTCCCACTTATCTTCCACGCAAATGCGGGTGGATTGCTTCTAAAATGCTTCCTTCCTCATCCTTACCCCATTAGAGTAATTACCATATAAGCGTATAACCTGAACAGGTAGTTAGACGCGTTGATATAAAAAAAATTCTGTTTGCTCCTTAAGTTACTAAAACAATTTATCATTCATACGTCATGTCATGTTATTTGCAGCTGTATTAATACTTATAAAATAACACAAATAATATAGTAAAATGTTATCAATGTTGGCTGCAAAGAAATATGTTTGAAATTTTTTAAACTGTTCTTCCAACTAAAATCAAGGTATAGTTAAGTGATAAGAGCATCGGCGCGTCTATCCAAATGTCTCAGTTTGACCCCCATGCTCGGTTGATATTTTAAACTAAATCTGTTGACGCTGAATTCAAGCCAAAATATTAATTTAATTAGGTTTTCTTTGAAATTTAATTTTGATGGTTTTATTTATTTGTCCATTAACATAGAAAGCACGCGTAGAACTAAAACTTATTACGAGGGAAATGATACACGAAAATTTGACTTGTGTGTCAGATTTGGTAGTATGAAAAGTTTTTATAACCGTAGTACCTCACTTTAGTTCAGTCGGCAGCGTGTCTGACAACTGATCACAATGCCCCAGGTTCGATTACAGGCATTGCTTAAAGTTTTATTATTCGTGAAATGTGGGTTCCATTTTTCACAGTGATGAATTAATAGCCGGGGGCTTGGTGTTGTGTCTGTTATAGATTTAAGTTATTCTTTAAGCCAGTTGGTTCAGAAAATGCATGATAAAATACATTAAATAATTTAAAAACACTTGACCCTGGCTTTTGAAGATAGTGATTCAAGTTCAATTGGCTGCACTGATATTGTATTTTACAGAGGGTGGAGGGGAGGCCTGTCCATCCATCGCCCCTCCCGACAAATATAGGTGCATCTACTCTTACTTACCTTCCTTTTATCCAGACTTTACTTTAAAATACGGGGCTTGAACTTGAGACTTTTGTCATATGCAACTAAGCCATGGACCAGCCAACAATATTATTGAGCCTGCCTGAATAAACATATTTTATTACTCTAGAGCAGTGATTCTCAACCTTTTTACTTTCCTTATATCTTACAGGTAGAGAAAGTATGGTGATCGTCAAAAAAATTGAACTCGAGATTTTGATGAATCTTGACGTTTATTGACTCCCTGAATCCGAAAAAGTGGTTTTTGAATTTTCGTCTGTCTGTCTGTACCTCCAACTAGAGCCTAAACTATTTTACCGATTGAGCTGAAACTTGATATCTAGGGTTTTCATAGGGTTGCCCCGAGGGGTTTTTGGAATTGGATATCTACCCCTAAAATTAAGGGTAGTTTACTGAAGGGAAAAAAGAGAAAAAGTCGATTTTCTCAAAATCGGCTCTAACGATTTTGATTAAATTTCATTTATGAACATTAATAAATATTCCAAACAAAATGGCTACTCTCAATATTTCGGCAAAATGGCTTTAAGGGCTCCGGTCTGATGCGTAAATTAACATTTTTTATAATAGCTCCGAAACTATTTGAGATATGAAATTACTTAGCATTACAAATATGTATATATATTTATAATACAAATATTTTATTCGAAACATATTTTTATAAAATCAATAATTTTCAATCTATACGCAATTATATATATATTTTTAGCTTTTTGGACATTAAAGCTTAAGTATTGCGATCGTAAAAAAAACTAACCTGAAATGTTGATGGATTTCGACGTCTCATGACCCCCCGAACCCTAAAAAATAGTCTTTGCAATGCCGTCTGTCTGTGTGTCTATTAAAACTTAAAATTAAGGGTAGTTTACTGAAGGGCAAAAAGAGAAAAAGTCGATTTTCTCAAAATCGGCTCTAACGATTTTGATTAAATTTCATTTATGAACATTAATAAATATTCCAAACAAAATGGCTACTCTCAATATTTCGGCAAAATGGCTTTAAGGGCTCCGGTCTGATGCGTAAATTAACATTTTTTATAATAGCTCCGAAACTATTTGAGATATGAAATTACTTAGCATTACAAATATGTATATATATTTATAATACAAATATTTTATTCGAAACATATTTTTATAAAATCAATAATTTTCAATCTATACGCAATTATATATATATTTTTAGCTTTTTGGACATTAAAGCTTAAGTATTGCGATCGTAAAAAAAACTAACCTGAAATGTTGATGGATGTCGACGTCTCATGACCCCCCGAACCCTAAAAAATAGTCTTTGCAATGCCGTCTGTCTGTGTGTCTATTAAAACTTAAAATTAAGGGTAGTTTACTGAAGGGCAAAAAGAGAAAAAGTCGATTTTCTCAAAATCGGCTCTAACGATTTTGATTAAATTTCATTTATGAACATTAATAAATATTCCAAACAAAATGGCTACTCTCAATATTTCGGCAAAATGGCTTTAAGGGCTCCGGTCTGATGCGTAAATTAACATTTTTTATAATAGCTCCGAAACTATTTGAGATATGAAATTACTTAGCATTACAAATATGTATATATATTTATAATACAGATATTTTATCCGAAACATATTTTTATAAAATCAATAACTTTCAATCTATACGCAATTATATGAATTTTTTTAACTTTTTGGACATTAAAGTTTAAGTATTGCGACCGTAAAAAAAAACTAACCTGAAATGTTGATGGATGTCGACGTCTCATGACCCCCCGAACCCTAAAAAATAGTCTTTGCAATGCCGTCTGTCTGTGTGTCTATAAAAACTTAAAATTAAGGGTAGTTTACTGAAGGGCGAAAAGAGAAAAATTTGGTTTTCTCAAAATCTGCTCAAACGATTTTGATTAAAATTCGTATCTAGGCGTTGATTAAGATTATAAATAAACTGGCTATTTTCATTTTCCTATGAAAATGATTTTTAGGGTACTTTACAGAAGCGTTAATTTCCGTATCTCCACAACTATTGGAGAAACTAAACAACTTATCATTGCAAAATTGTAGGACTATTAGAAATAAAAAACTTTTATTTGACATATATTTTTATAAAAGCAGCAGTTTCTGAGATATTTGCAAATATATTAATACAATTTTGTGAGCTTTAGTTGTAAACATATACTACTTAAGTCTTAACGCAATAATTCTCCAATGCCATAGAGTAATTAAATATAAGTATCTAAAAAAGTATGTTATTTTTCCTTAAATCTCTTAGGAGAAATGTTTGCATAGCAATGATCTATCTCCATTTTAGACTCAATAGTCAATATTTACATTTTTTATTGGTCAAAATGTATAAATGAATAATTAAATATCAATGCGATGACTTGAAGATCTGCAACACCTTATAAAATGTTAAAATTTTAACCAGAAATCGAAATTTTAATACGAAGTGTTGACCCTTGTGGAAGACATTAAACTGTTTGAAATGCTCTTAGGTGGACAAAGATGCGCCTCTTTTCTCATTGATTCTATATCAATGTATATTATTTTATGCGTGTTCTTATGTGGAGTGGTGATGATACAATGTACATTATTCCGTTCAGAAATCTTACGAGTTTATAGAAAGAAAGAGAAAGTCTGTGCGGTGCGCCGTACCATTTATTTTGTTTGGAGTAATCCTTAAAATATTTGGTAAAATCTCGGGCAATCCCTACTTGGCTGATATATATGAAATTCGACAGGATTAAAGTACCAAATATATGTGTAAACCAGTAGGGCTAGTACATAATAATTAATTCATACTTTTGAATAAAATATTTAAAGATTATTTATTTTCTATTTCTATTTACTAAACTGTCCTTTGATACTTGAACTTGGCTTATCAATATTCTTACTAACCTCACTTTTAATAATATTACCGGCACTCTTCTCTTTATCTTCTTCGGATTCACGAGCTCTCTTAATTTATTTTCAAATTTTCCGAAAATTATGGGTCGAACTATAGAAAAAAATGTAAGATTTTGCAAGTTCTCGCGGAACCACGGACACAAGCTCGTGGAACTCTGGTTGGGGAATCACTGCTCTAGATTTATTATTCACTAGTTACGGTTTAACTATTTATTAAAAAATTGTTTAGCTTCGGCTGAAAAAATTGACTCCATCCATAAAAATCCATACGGACCGGCGTATGAATATATGAAATTGATTCCAGTAACTTTAACGATTGTTTACATAAAAGGTATAAAAGGTTTTAAATGATCTATATCCAAAACTCAGACATAATTAAATTTGTATTAGAATATCGTGCTGCGCGTCTTACTACCCCTCAGGGATATCCGCAAATCTACACTAATGGGGTTGGGAATGAAGGTAGAATCCAGAGTAAGTGTACATTTACCTGGTGATAAGAGTGGAGAACCATTTAATACGCACCGGTCAGGCGAGACTCTAAACCTGAAACTCCCCACCACCTGTAATCCTGACAAGACGAGATTGACGTCTTTGTCCACGTGGGTGAGAGTGTTTAGAATATGGCTGCAGGTTGGGAACTCGAAATCATGAATGGGTAGAAGCTATCAGGCTGTAAAGCCAAAGGAATCGGCTTCGAGTGTCATCGTTATGTTAGTAGTTTGACTCAAGACCTTTACTTTATCATATAGAGAGATTAGTGTAATCGTGATTTTTTATCTCAAGATTATGATTTATTTTTACGTTTTATGTGCCCTCAAACTAAAAAAAGATTGGTATTCCAAATCTCTTTGTCTGTCCTCATATTGTGTGTATCCAAGGCTACAGCTGAAACTACTTGTTGGATTTTAAATTTGATACTCAATGAACATATTTTTATTTTATTAATAGTTCGTTCAACACCAAGGCTATTAATGACTTATTATAATGGGTAGGGGTGGGAAGGTTAATTTGACAGGAAATATACCCGCACTAGCGTGAATATGGAGATGAGAAATCCACAGTGATAAATCGCATTACGAAAACCACCTCCCAGTGCACCTGGCCGAGATTCGAACCTCGAATTCCTAGTCCAAATCACTCCAATCTATCGCGATCTTTACGTACTAAACCGTGTGACTATTGACGTGAATATCATAGTTAATAATAGTTTATCTGCCCCTTTTTTCAAGGGATTAAATTATTTCAAATTATCATCAAGTCTACTCTTTTGAGAAGTGTCAACATATTTTTTAATGTCAAAATTTATTTGAGTGATGATATTCATCGTAACTCAGATGAACGTGGATAACTAGCGCGCCATATTCTGTTCGGAATGGCCGAGATTACTTCTTGACCGAATACGAACTCGGCCCCGTTGGGAGTGTTTGGGAGGGCAGGTTAAGGTATCATGATTATCAAGAAAACCTAAGTTATAGCTATCAGAAGTGGCAGTTGCAGATTATATGACTTGACGTATGAATACGTAAAAGTAGATCTAGTAGTCTTTATCTTAATTATATAGGGTTATTACCAAGAAAACTGGATTGTACTATACATAAAGCAATACTTGTGACTGTAATTATTATAAAGTGGTAAGGGACATTAGGTAATGACAAATAATTAGCTGCAGCCCCAAACAAGCACAAGCACGTATTTTTAACCCTTGTCTATTTACAAGCTGTGCAGTCGTAACTTGGGATGGGGTGAGGATAGTGAATTTCAAAGGCATGTGATATCAGATAAAACGGACATATGCTGAAACTGCCCCAAGAACGGCTGGTTGGGATTAAGCTCCAGATTCCTAAGACAAAATCGCGCGTGCTAACCGCCCACCTGCTGCTACAAGTAGTTTGATACCTAAATATAGGTGAATTATGAATTCATCATCAGTCCATGACCATATTACACCATTTTATATCCGCAACAGATCAAAACAGGACTTACATATTCTACGTCAAATCTGACTCTTTCTCACTTATTTCCAAGTTAAATCCGATAGCAAATTATTTAAAGTCTCATGCGCTTACTTCTCTACATCTGTTAAAGTACAGTAGGCCTATATGTAAAAAACAGTAATAGCTATGAGGGGACGTTCAAGTATTTACGTAAGCACCTTGGGGGGGGGGGCTTTGAGGGGGTTTAGAGCTTTGCTTATTTTTGCTGACAAAGGGAAATTAATCATGACTGGTTGGCGAGGTGTTTATGTGAATGGCAGCTGTGCAAGGTTTACTTCCTTTACCCTTCCAGGGGAAATTTCTTTAACACCAAGATCCAGAGACCATATTGTGAAGTGGCCTCTCCCCGAATCCCCGAATAAGCGCGTAGAGTTAGTAACACACTATTGACTACCACCCCTCATGTTACAATTTCTGTATTAAGAGTAAGACAAATATTTAAATAACCATTTTTATCTTCTGTCCAAGGAATCAAGCCGGGACGTGTTTACCTACCATCCTGTTGCATGATCCAACCTGAGAGATTATATATAACTAGATTCAACATAAAACGACTGCACGTTAACCCCATTTTCAACCCAGACCTTCTGTATACCGTTAGAGCCTTTCATAAATTCTTCTTAACGTGACCCCATTTTTTTCTTTCTAACTGCCTTCTTTTGCAATGGATTGGTAATTTTATCGTGTTTTTTAAAGCCAGATGTGATGGCTATTTACATTATTTGTTCTGTACCCTTGTGTATGTCATTTAGGATAAGATATATAATGTAAAACGCACAATGTAAACCTATAAAATTGAGATGCATACACATCCATACATCTCACAGAATTTATGCTTGTAATCCAGTATGGTGCACTGGGATGGTCTTTTTTCATCCCATGAGTGGTTTTCCTTTTCCTTTACAGGTAAATGCTGTTGCATTTCCTTAAAATATCCCCTAACATTACGTAGTGGAAATATCTAACCCAGGGATCTTCAACCGCAGGCTATTTGCAGCCCGTGGAAACGTTTATTTTTGCGGTCCGTTGGTTCATGAAAAATATAAAATTATTTCAAGAGAAAAAAAATTACAAATACAGAAATATATATATTTTTACATAATAAACTAATAAAATAAATACGTATTTTACTTACGTATCTTTCGTTATCTTATTAATAAGCGATTTTTGCTTTTTGCACGAAGGAAAGTATTGCGTTCTAATACAAATGTACTTTGAACTGTTAAATGACAATTCCAGTAGACAAGACAAATCGTGCTACCACCTCCAGCTATGAAAAATATAAAAATAGGAAGAAGCTACAGAGAACACACTTCACTAGAAATCCTAATCCCTAGTGTGAGTATAAGTGTATAAGAATGAGCTAATAGGAATATTTTAGTATGAATTCGATCTGATTAGTGTCGGTACAGTATCGCGGCCCGCGAGTCAACAAGAGACAGAAATGTTGGCCCTTGGACCTAAAAAGGTAGAAGACCCCTGAACTAATGGATAGTACAACCCTTTTTTTTATTACTTGCTGCGTTTGTACGCTAAAATATTAACGAACATATTATATTAAACCTTTAAATAGTTGAGATATTTGTTGTATTGAACAACATTCACTTGCACTTAAGGAAAAAAAACCACATAATTAAACCTGTTTTAATTTAGGTATTCAATAACCACTAAATTATGTAATTTAAATTTGAAAATAAATTCACAGTATAAGTAGTATATAGAACAAATTGATAAATAAATGCTTACAGAGAGATTAAACCTTTTAGGGATATGTGCATAGCTTATAGTTCTAGAATACAGGGATTTGGCTACAAATGACCAATGCTAAATTTTCAGCTTAAAAAGGTTGTATTTTTAAAAATTCAAATACTTACTTGAATAATAAAAATCTGCAATGAAAATAGCTAGCTACAGTATTTGTAAGGTTCATGTGACAGAAATTACTATCTGTGGTTTTGTGTGAGTAGGCATTCCCAATAATGTGCTGCAATCGCGACGGAAATCGTATAATTAATGCGCTTATATTTGATGATACTACCTCTAATACCAACATTAATCTTTCACGTTTTCCCAAATTTACAAAACTGTAATATACATGTATAGACTGGTGGCTATCTACCAAAGTTGCATTATATTTGCGATTCTAAGTATTTAACATGCAGGGTGGAGCAGGGGTAGTTTTCCACGTGTGATCCATCACTGTTTCTCCCATTCTAACTCCACGCTAATGAAAGTGCAGTTCCTCTAATTTACCTTTCTTATTCCTACCCCTTGCATTAAATCACTGGGAAATTATTTAGGAAAAAACACACCCATCTGAAATTCGTTCCCTGACCTCGGAATGAAATCCACTAAATCGTTTATTCTGTAGCCCCAGGGACAAACAGAGTTTCTAATACCAACTATTTTGGTTTCGGGGGCACATAAAAGAAATAATAATCGTTATCTCGAGGTCAAAAATGTTCACGATTACGTTCTCTCTGAGAAAGTATTTTTTTTTCCCGATTTAGTGACTAAATGTCTCCATGAATACAAGGTTTCAATGTCTATTAGTTGCACTGAGATGGCCTTTCATGTTTCCCGCCCGTGTTTACGGAAACCCTGCTTCAGATCCATTAAGAGAGAGAGAGAGAGAGAGCCCTTGAGACCCCGCAACCCCCTCTCTTTATCCTCTGTTCCTTAGGTTAAGTCATATATAAATAATCCATCTTTTAATGTAAACATAATTTATCTTGTAGAGTCAATATGTGGTTTTATCAGAAGCGCTTTGAAAAATACCGTTTCGTATAACTTTGATCTTACTTCAAATTTAACCGACCTTTCCACATTTATAATTTTTTAACACCGCTTCTCACTACCCGTTAGGGTTTGACGTCTATGTACTAATTACGTTAATGGGTTGGGGATGAGTAAGGTTTAATTTAGAGGCAGTAAACCTGTATCTGTGTGGAGGGAGGAGAGGAAAACATTTGGGAAGAACCACCCTCACTCAGTACACCTGACCGGGATTGGAACCACGATCTTCCCGTCATCGGCAGTCTCGTCTATTGCGAAAGTGACACTTAAGACAGACCATGCTGTCAATGAGGCGAGTCTTTCCATATTTAAGTAACTAAAGGGTATCTTAATACCCAATCTTACGTACGATTAACCGAAATATTAAATATACGATTACGATTGAACCAGAAAACTTATTGAAGTGTGGTTTTATATAGTCTCCATTTGACGACGGTGAAATTGGGATCAGTTTTGTAGTTTTTTAATTTAAAAAAGTGTATTTTTCAATTTGGTTGAATTTTCAAAAATATTTGATAAAATGTATTTTACTGTAATAAATTTCACTGCTATTTAAGGTGAGGTGGCAGGGGACTCGAGAAAAGGACGGTGATTTTGCAGTTTTTATAGCAAAGCATTTATTTGTCCAAAATAAATAAGCTATTGCTCTAATAGCAACGTTTAGTTTGATTTTCTTCGCATGGTGATATCAACAGTTCATGAATATCTGTCAAGATTGTCCTGGAATTTAATGACAAATTTCTCTCTTCATTTAAAAAGTTTCTCATCTAATGCCGCTATGCTCGTGACAGATCTTCAACAACTGTTGATATCATCACGTGAAGAAAATTAAACTAAACGTTTCTACTGGAGCAATATTTTATTTATTTTGGTCAAAAAAAAAGTTTTGCTAGAAAAACTCGCATTACCTACATCCCCACCTTAAAGTAGAACACATAAAACCGCACCAAGGTGTGACGTCAGGTTCTATCTGTATTATCTACCTGTGTTAGATGTTATCCATGGGGAGAGACGGGTTCTTGAATGCTTCCTGCTTTAAAAACTATTGTACTTACTTTGTGGTTGGCTGTACTGTCTTAAACCACCGGAGGTTTTAAGAAGGATAACATATTTAGATCTTTTTTGTTGCTCACATGGTCTATTGGCATAACTTCAACAATAGACTGGAATGCCGATGACAAGGAGATTGAGGTTCGAATCATGGTCAAGTGTAATGAGGGTGGTTTTCCCTAAATTGTTTCCCCATCTACATTCATGCAAATATGGTTACATTTCCTATAAATTCTACCTCACTTATTCTTATTGCATCTGCGCAGGCGTGTTAAACTCGTTTGATCATAAAGGCCATATTGAACATTTGAAAATACTGTGGGGCCCACATTAAAATAAATATTGTCAGCATTTTAAGTAAAAAGAATCAATTTTAAAATTCTTGTTAATACATCAGGAAAATATTATTATGCACAATATACAATGTTTAGGCTTACCCTCTATTTTTTTACATAAATATGAAATGATTTATCTGGGGCAATGGTTCGAGTGTGTTTGGCTTTGAATCATTTGTTGAAGTCAATCTCATAGTTGATGACAAATGCAGTAATTTTTCGGGTGTTTGTTCCTTTTCATAAGCGAAAACCACTGTTCACACATATGTGTGATACCTAATATTACACATATTTGGTGCGCAGATTTAACGACTTTTGGGGATCGATTTATAGTAAGTAAAGAGTAAAAATCCAGTTTACCAACTACATTTGTTAAATTTACCGAAATAAAGATCAATTTCAAAAATTCGTAATCCCAAATATCGTATCTCTACAACGTTTATATTAAGAATTGGGCCACATTGTATGTTGGTTTATCGAAAGGTCCACAGGACGCACAAAATTATGGATCGGGCAGCAAGTTTGGCATGTTTGCTTTAGTGCAGTCAATTTATATGCCTATAGCAGAAATGGTGTATAAAAATGTTAAGTTTATATTAAATATTTACTATTTATTAATTAAGGCATTTTTAAATAATAAGAATTATGGTTTGATAATGTAAGATTTCTTGTTAGTTTTTCTTAAAAAAATTATTATGACCGTAAAAATTTTCGACCTCGAGATTATGATGAATATTTACGTTGTATCTGACCCCGAACCCAAAAAAGGTGAGTTTTACAAATCTGTATACACCCATGTTGGTCCGTTTGTTTATCCCTGGAGTCGAAACAGATTGATGGATTTTGTTCAAAATTGATATTTAAATGTTATATAGACTTTTTTTATTTTGAATTCAGCCCTCAAATTAAGGGTAGTTTGTTTATAAATGACTGATTTTCGAAAATTCAAAATTTTTCTAAAATTGTTTTATTTTGGTCAAGATGGATGAATAACTGAGTATTTAAAATGACAAATAACACTTTACACATGCATTTTGGGGAAAATTTCACCTAAGGGTTGTTTAGTGATGACTGATATTTTCAAAATATTAAATATTTAAAAACCTGCTTTAAAATTTTTGTTTAAAATGGGTATCTGGAAATTTTTAACATTATAAATAATTCTATATTTTATTTTCACTAAAATATTTATTTAAAAATAGTTTTCAGATTTTTAAAAAATATTTGAAATTAAAAAAAAATGGCTTTGAAGATTTCGTTCAAATTCGTATCTGGGGATTATTTTACATGGCAAATAAATATGCATGTTTTTTTAAAAATAAATTTATTTAAGGGTTGTTTAATCAATTACAATTTGAGAAAATCCAAAATCTTTCAAAAATGGCATTTACGATTTAGTTAAAATATAGTGTCTAAGAGTTGTTTTATCTGATAAATAATAATAATAATAATAATAATAATATATTTTTATAAATATAAATAAAAATAAATTGAGGGTAGTTCACAAAAGATTAATTTTTTAAAGTTTTGAGTTTTTTTAAATTGTTGGTATAATTTTGTTTAAAATTTATACGTGGAGAGAGTTTGTTACGATTAACGAGATGATATGTTTGTTTTTTCTAAAGAAAACTTACTTAGGGGTAGTTTACTGAAAACCAAATTTTGAAAATTTTATTCCAAGCTTGCTTTGAAGATCCATTTGACAGCTCTTCTAATGATCTCAAAAGTGTCCAATTTTGATATTTTAATTAGTATGTTTCACACCAACGACTTAATCTGAGTTGTATAAATGAAGAGGATAGTTTAAAATAAGTGCATACGCATCATAAAAGAGAGGAGATGGGAAAACCACAGTGATGAAATCACCGTTAGAACCTAGAACTCTCCAACATAGGTGATTCAATAAATTGTGAAACTGACACCATAGACCACGTGACCACGAGGGCAGATTTATATATTTTTAAAACTATAATTTATCCCGTATAATTAAGTTAATGTAGCCTATTTTCTTACTCAATTAGTAAGAATCTTTCAAGGATCAAAGCTGAATTCTCGAAAATATATTGAACGTGGGGCAGAACTGATTCGCCAAATTACGATGCATGTTTTAATTTGTGCTAGGTTAATAAATCATTAATTACATACGCCACCTCTCCCGGATTTCTTTGTTCAATTGAAGCTATCTAAGCGTTGTAAGGTAATGGCTTTCAAAACAAATAGGTGACAGTGATACAGTAGCCCATAATACTTACTAATCAGCTTACAAGACCAGATATCACTCCTTATGCCCGGTTTTGTTCACGCTTATTGTTCAGGAAAAAGTCGTTTAGCGGAGTATGAGCTTGTTGTGTTGATACCAATTAAGGTATTCTTTATTTGAGATATTTGGGAGGGAAGTAAATTACATTTGTACGAATGCTAAACAGTTTAAATAAGAATCAGTGACGCTATTCCAAATTTATTAATAATGTATTATGTCCAACACTTTAGCTCTGTCTGCCTACTGAGTTAAGGGTCCCGAGTTCAATTCCTGGCATGGCCGAAAAATCTATCATTGGTGAAATGTAGGTATCCTATTTTATATCGATGAATTAGCTAATGGAGGGGGGAGTGGGGGCTGCGTGTGGTGTCTGATATAGATTTAAGTTATTGTATAAATTCTTAAGTTGATAATACTAGTCGGTTCAAGAAGTGTACGTTAAATACCTCAAACAAATGTATAATTAAAACAATGTGTTATCATAATCCCTATAGTAATAAAAATCAACCCGCACCGATGGCCACTTGGCTTAAGGCATACAATTCGCGCTACACAAGGTAATCGATAACAAGGAGGTATGAGTTCGAATATCGGCCAGTACTCTTGGGGGTGGTTTATAAGTCCTCTCTCCTTGGAATTGTGACTGGATTTCTTCTAAAACAGTAGGAAATACAATATTGTATAGTATATTTTGGGCTGCTTAAACTGTTAGTCTTGTTCCCTTTTCCCAAGTTTAAGTTTGCATGTTTTTGTAGAAACTTTGTTTTTGACTCACGTGACAGTTTGAAACGGGCTGAGGAGGAAGTTCTCTATGGGAGTAGCGTCAAAGTGAAGTTTACACAAACTTAGCAACGGAATGAGTAGTTTACAAAAGTTCATTTTTTATATAAAATCAAAATAAGCAACATAAAAGCTTAAATTGCTTTTAACATGTAATGACAAAACGCTTAGATTTAGTTTGAAATATGACACATTTTTTGTTGGTTTTATTTATACTGTTGGTTAGATTTATTAAAACAACACTATTCAAAAAACACTTTTTATCTTGCATAAAAATAACAAAAATTATGGCGTTGCACACAGAGCTATAGAACGCGTGTTAGATAATGAAACAAAGAGAATGTTTATTTACAATACACAACACCCCCTCTCAAACACGTGTTAAAATATCAATCTCTCTCACTCCAATTCCTTGTACACACTTATGATGGCTCGGTCCGAACAGAGCTTTGGTAAGAACATCAGATATCATCTGGTTCTTTGGAATGTACTTCACGTTGATTCCTCCTCGTTCGAAAACTTCGCGTACATAGTGATGCTGGATGTCAATATGTTTGGTATGCGAGCAGTACACGGGATTATGCATGGGCTTTTCTGCTCCTTTATTGTCATAATAGACGAGGGTTGATTTTGCATTGACACTCAAATAACCAATTTATTTTAACAGGTTCCGCAAGCAAACGGTCTCTTTTGCGGCGTCCGTGAGAGCCACGTACTCTGCTTCAGTGCTTGAAAGAGCTACGGTGGATTGTTTTCTTGCCTCCCACGTCACGGCCGATCCTGCCACTTGAAAAATGTAGCCTGTATATGATCTCCGGTTGTCATGTGATCCTCGCCAGTCTGCGTCCACATATCCAATCAGTTCAGCACCCGATCTCTTGTAGACTACTCCATGGTTTCTCGTATTTTTCAGGTATCGCAGGACAAGTTTTGCTGCAACCCAGTGTACTTTACCAGGGTTTCGATTGTACTGGCTCAAGGGGCTCACTGTATACGCAATGTCAGGTCTTGTTGATACTGCGAGGTACATCAGAGAACTAATGAGTTTCCGGTTTAGAACATCCCTCATTTTCTCTGCCTCTTCCTGTATGGACGGCTCCATGGCTTTGGATAACTTACTGTTTCACTCTAATGGAGTGCTCACTGGTTTGCAGTCTTGCATACCGAATTTCTTGAGAACATCATCTATATATGATCTCTGTAACATAGTGACCTACTTTGAATTCTCATCTTGTTTGAATTCAATTCCAAGACAGTAGTGCAGTTTTCATAAGTCCTTCATCTGGAAGCTTTGAGATAAATAATCTCTTAACCTTGTGTAAGCTTCTTTGCTGTTTGTCATGATGATTAAATCATCTACATAGACAACCATGATCAGAGTCATACAAACATAATTCATATAGTAGACACAATTGTCACTATTTAATTGTTTTATCCCAAAGTTCTTTAGTCTTTCGTGCAATTTTTTAAACCATTGATGGCGTGACTGCTTCAGTCCATAAATATACTTTTCAAGCAAACCAACTAGATGTTCCATTCTAGGAGTACTGAAACCATCCGACTGTTCCAGATAGATCTGCTCATCAATATCTTTATTTACGAGTATATAGGCCATTACAACATCAAACTGGCACAAAGTAAGTCCCAATTCTGCTGCTAAAGCAGCAACTAATCTTATTGAACTAAGTCGAGCAACTGGCGAAAAAATTTCATGCAAGTCGATCCCAGGACGTTGATTATAGATAGGCCTTCGCTACCAATCTAGCTTTGCGGTATTTGACTTTACCATCTGGCCCATACTTTGTCCTGAGTACCCATCGACAGCCAATTACAGTTTTATTTTTATGATATGGCTTCAAAGTCCAGGCCTTGCTTTGTGTCAGAGCGTTAAACTCAGCTTCCATCGCTTTCTGCTGTTCTTCTGCATATGGTCCTTCTAAGGCTTCTTGTAATGACGGATTTACCGCCTCTTCAAACTCCAAGCTCACACTTTCAGGATTTTGCACTATAAAATTAAATAATTTTGCTGCTCTGCCTAGCTTACTAGTTCTAATCAATTTAGATCAACCAGGCTCCCTCTTATTCTTAGTCACTGTGCAGTCTTGGCTTGGGTATTCTGAAATAAATTTACTTGAATTATTTGATTGGAGGTTATTCTCACTGACCTCAGGATCAGGACTAATGAGGTTGCTTTATTTGACTTTATCTAAATGTTCATCAGTTTCTTCAGATATAGTGTCTTTCGCACTGTTATCAACATAGAAGTTAGTAAGTTCAAAGTTCGCAGATTCCTTATGTTCATTAAAAACTTCAACAGTTTCAAAATTCTCTAAAAATTTAACATCTCGACTTCTCACTATTTTCCATTTTGCTGGATCCCAAATTCGGTGTGCCTTTGATTCTGTGGAGTATCCTTCAAAAATACCTGCTTTGGATCTTGGATCAAACTTTCCTTTACTTGGAGCTTTATTCAGCATGTAAGCTTTGCAACTAAAATTCCTAAAATGTCCTATTTTTTTATTTCAAATAACACCAAATTTCATAAGGTGTTTGAACTTCCAGCTGTTTTGATGGACATCTGTTCCTAATGTAAGCATATGGGGAAATATTTTCCGCCCAAAAAACTGTTTGGTAAGCCAGACTCCAACAGCATGCATCGCGCCAACCCCACCAGTGTGAGATTGATGCACTCAGCTTTGCCATTCTGTTTTGGGGTTTCTGTTACCGTATGTTCTCTTCTTATACCTGTGATATGCATCTCTTCTGTGAAATATTTTCCGCAGTACTCCAGACCGTTGTCTGTACGCAAAGTTTGAATTTTACTTTCATGGCGATTTTCTGCTGACACTTTTAAAGTTTCGAAAGCCTTTTTCACATCACTTTTGTTTTTCAGAAAATGCACTTCTACCCAATTAGATGTATCATCGATGAACGTTCCGAAATGAGAAGCTTCACCTCAGACCTTTTTGTAAAAGGCGTAGCAACTTGATTTCCTAAGATGCAAGGTTCACAAATTGAAAATTGTTCTGAGCTCTTAAAATCCATTCCACTAACCATCTCTTTCTGAACAAGTTTACGCAAGTCATGTTCATTTAAATGCCCATGCCTCCTATGCCGCTTTTCAAGTTCACTAAGGTTGTTCGTTGCACTAACATTAGCTATATGTGTTGAGCTTACATTTGGAACGTCAGGTTCGATAAAATAAAAATGTTTGCGTTTATGGACAGTCAGAAACACTTCACAGTTTTTATCGACAATTTCAGTATTATTTGCTTTGAAGCACATGCTTCGTTTTCTTTTTTTGAAATATAAAATAAATTTGTCTTAAGTGTGGGTACAAAAAGCGTGTTTTCTAACCTCACTTTTACTATTTGTCCTTTTCCATTCAAAACGTTCATTACTGCAGCTCCAATTCCCTTTATGTCGGTCGTGCTGTCATCCGCTAACCTAACCTTCTGATTTACATTTGGTGTGAGCTCCGAAAAAGTACTCTTGTCGCGGCACATATGTGTTGTTACTCCGCTGTCGACACACCACACGTCATCGCTTCGGCTGCGCGCGAAGAGCGGTCTCTAACAACAAAGTCACAAACTCTTCTGCAACTGCATGGATTTGCTCCGATGCCATTTAAACTTGCTTTTCATTCGACATTTTGGTCCAGCAATCAGCTGCCTTGTGCCCGTTTTTTTTTTTTTTT
>CABFWB010000697.1:145600-178135 GCA_902151455.1 Timema bartmani | reverse complement strand
TGTGCCCGTTTTTTTTTTTTTTTACAATAATTGCACTTTTATGATTTCTTTGCTGTTTTGAAATTTTTATTTTTCTCACAACCCTGGCCTACGTTTTGACCATTTTTAGCATTTTTATTTGTATGGTTTGTATATCTGATTATTTGTTTTTAATTACATTTCGTTCTTCGTAAAATTTTACATACAACGTGCCCACGCCCTCTGAGTCAGCTTTATTTTCCTTTTTTGAACTGTACTCTTCGAGAAGTTTTACGTTCAATGACTCTGTATCCGGCAGTTCATATCTAGCTTCAATTTTGTAACGAAAATTATCGTAGCTATCTGGCACACTGTACAGTAGCACTATACTTAATTCTTCAGAGATGCCAATATCTATTTCGTTGAGTTTATCAACTGTGTTGAGGAAGTTTTTGAGGTGATCTGCGATGTTTTCCCCCTCGTGCATTTTTGTGAACAAAGGCTTTTTCAGAAGAGTTGCTTTCCTTGCGGGCCCCTTCGACTGATAAAGTAGTTTAAGTTTTTCCCATACCTCATTGGATTTTTCGCAATGTCTTACGTGACAAAGCTCTGCAGGACTCACAGCCAAGACAATGTCGGCTCTAGCTTTACGATCAGCTTTGTCTCACGCGGCCGTGAGCGGGTCATTCGCGGCAATGGTTGCCGCGTCGGCACCCTCCTTTGTTGCCGGCCTGGGAATAGTTCCATCGACGTATTCCCAGTGGTCGTTATTTATAAGGATTGCTTCCATTTGTTGTCTCCATTTGTGTCGTAATTATATTTTTATAGTTTTTTTTAATGTGCATTGAGAATCCGGATGACATCTAAATTTCTTGGAAAACTTATTGATTTCAGGTGTCAAAAAGTGTTTAATATTATTTCACTTCTGATCACCCAATCACTTAAATACACAAATCATTTATTTTACTATGCAACATAAACGTTGTTACATCGCCCTGTTGGTTTCATTCATTAAAACAACACTTTTTATCTTGCATAAAAATAACAAATATTATGGCGTTGCTATCATAACACAGAGCAATAGAACGCGTGTTTTATAATGAAACAAAGAGAATGTTTATTTACAATACACAACATTTTTTCCCCTGCTTATCATGAATCAATTACTAACATTTCCTGTTATTATTAAGAATTAGACCCGCAAATCCTCAAACTCTGAAATCCCTTTACAGCTGGAGGATATTCGAGATTTGAGGATTCGAAATTAAAAAATTATGTATAGAAAGTTATATCATCATCATCATCAACAACTGTTTTCAGCCTGTCGCCTGATCACTTTAGTAGTAAAATGCCTCCATCTTCTTTTATCCTTCCACCATGCTTCTTCCTTTAATCGCGGCCATTATTCTGCTCTCATTTACACACTTTCTGTTTACTGCTCCTCCCATTTATTTCTTGGTCTTCCTTATGGTATTTTTCCTTCATATTTAATATTCATCATTCTCTTTGATATTCTCTCATGAGATGACCATACCATCTCAGCCTTGCTTCCCATACTCTCTCATGTACGCCTTGTATTCTAACACTCTCCTGGATAACTTCATTCCTGATTCTGTTTCTCCTCGTGACAGCTAACTTATCCTCACAAACTCATTCCCAGGTCATACCCAACCAAACTGTAGGACAAACTTAATAAACAGGCTCCAGACCACTAATCTACCACTTAAATGAATGTATGAGTGCATTATAACAAAAATGTTAACATTTAGCTACTTCGATTCCATTATATTAATTAAATGGTCTCTTATGTTCATAATTTTTTTCTAGGATTCAAATTTAAAATTCAGGATTTCAGGCAAAATTAAGATTCGAGTTTGTAAAATAGTAAATTCAAACCAAATCTAGTCACTACTTTTCTAATAATTTATTTCTTATTAAAATGTAATAACAATTTAAACATCACAATTTTGTTTTTTAAGGTGGGATGAAATGAATTAAGGCCCTTTCTTACAGTTTATATATATGTAATTTTTTTGGGCAAAAATAAGTACAATTTTGCCCCAGTTCGGTTTGATTTTTTACACAGGGTGATTAATATCAACTGTTATTTAGTATTTGTCATGAGCATACCGGCATTAAGTTAGATGATTAACTTTTTAAACTAAGAGAAAAATTCTGGTTCAAATTACGTAATGCCCATGACAAATATTCAAGATATGTTAAGATAAAATATGCAGAAAATTAAACTAGATATTTATATAGATAAATATTTTATTTATATTTTCCAAAAAGATTTTATGAAAAATCCAAAAATACTTACCTTAACTCGCATTACCTTTCATCCAACTTTCATTCTGTTCAAGCGAGCTTTGAATTGTTTTTTACATTTTACTGATGGGAACCTTAACATTTTCATTGTTAACATATTTATTAAGGCTCACACTAGTAAATTATTAAAATTTCGGTAAATATTATAGTGTATTTTATATATCGATGAAAATATTATAGAATGTCTCGAATTATTCTCATTTTAGAACAAAAGTTAACTAACCAAGTGAAATCAATTTAATGGCTTCCCCACAAACAAATAAAATGTAAAAAAAAATCACTCAAAACTAATTTGGACACGTTTAAATCTCGCTCCTACTGCAGCCTCCATGATGCTATTACGGGACTGTTGATAGCTCCACTGTTGTGCCAACTACTTGTTGTCTCTTGGATACCTCCCCTTGCCCCTTTACAGGGGGGAGTCCTTCAACTATTAAAGAGTCCTTTCGAATCCCTGCAGAGTACTTCAAGTGGTTGTAAGGTATACGACTCTTTAAGTCCCCTACAAGGAGGTTAGAGGTGCTTGTAAGAGAGGGAGGCGATGCATACAATGAACAATGAAATGCTATCTTATTCTATTTTTAAATTTTAAAATACGAAGGGGGTATGATTATTTACAAAAGTTAGTTAAAGAAAGTACAGCTCTTAAAGTTCCTAAAACAACAACTAGTGCCTGAAGTAGTTACAAAACTATTTTTTTTTAAATCCAAAGCAAGATTAAATATTTTAATTAATGTTCAGCCCTATATTCCAAATACTTGGGAACTTTTACTAACGGATAGGACTGAAATTCAAGAGGAGGTAGAAGCAGAATTCATGCAGGTAATTATTTCTACTATTCTGTTTCTAATCTTGTTTTCGTCTTGTCTTATGTCTCGAAATATTAAACTAAATATAAAACTACAATCCAACCCGTTGTACTTTACGGATGTGAAGCGCAGTCTCTCACTCCAAGATACTACAATGTTCTCACGCTGAACCAAGATAATAAATTGAGTTTTTGAGAATAAAGAACTTCGAGGGACGAGCAATAAAGATAATGAAGAACTTCATGGCTTGTATACATCCCCAAACATATTAAAGATAGTCAAGGTACGCAAGCTGAGGTGGGAACGTCGTGTGGATGATGACAGGCTTGTACACAAAACTTTAGTTGGTAAACCTGAAGATGTCTCAGAAATGGGTTTAATGGCGAGCTTGCGTTCTGGTGGCCATAAACTTTAAGAGTTCCGGCCAGAGAGCTAGCTAGTTATCTAAATTAATGTTCAGCCTTGTCATAATCCGGTAGTTAGAAAACTTTTTTTTTTCTGTCTGTTACTTTGTGTGGTCTCCTTTCATAACCTTTGAATAAAATAGATAGTTTAAAGCAAACTTGATATATTTACGGGTACCAGGACTTCTCTTAACCCCAATTCTGAAATAAATATATATCTAAACTTGAAACAATTAAGTTTTAAACAACTTTGGTTACGTTTGTAGCTCAAAGAGTTATGCAAACATTGAAGTACACCTATCTATTAATGTTAACACACCTATAAATACGAGTTATAATCTTTTGAATTACAAAACCTTTGTTTATAATATTTTAAAATATTCAAAATGTCAAAAAAGTCTATAGATTTTACTAAATTTGTATTTAAATATTCCTCCCTTCAGATATTTAAATTGAAGTTTATAAGTCACAACTTACTATATTATGTACTGTCAAAATTAGTACAGTTCTATAGTTCCTTGTTATATTAATCACAATATTATTTTGTAAATAATTTCTTTGACCTATTAAATATTTTACAATAGTTTTAAAAATAAAGTCAGAACTAATCTCTTTTCAATAATAATTTATTTTCCAAATATGACCCAGCCTCATTTAGCAAAATTGGCATTTACTTAAGATGTGATTATATTTATTTTCTTTCAATCTTATATTCTAAAGTGAGTTTATTTATTTTTATTTTAGCTACGGTCTAATATTCAGTACAGTACGAATAAAATATAAAATTAATAAATAATTTATGAGTATTGTCACCGGATAATTTGTCTGTAAGCAATGGATTTATAGTGTTACTAAAGCAAATATTAACGAATAACAATGCCATTTAATTATGTCTAGTTAATGTGATAAACGTAAATGTAAGTAAATTCAAGCTTAATTTTTTTTTAATTTATAAAAATTATTTTGTCGTCTAAAAGTGAAGGTACTAATATAATTTAGAGTTGTTGGGTGAAAATATAAATGTGAATAGTTCTGGAATGAATAGGTTTCAAGAAAGTAAAAAAGTAAATCTAAATAACTTGTTAATATATCACACGATGACTAAAAGTATTTAAAAAATCGGAAAAAAGCCCTAGCTTAAGTTTAGACTCATATTTAGATAACCAATAACTTATTATTAATACTAAGCAACCATTTTATTGAAAAAACTCTCAGCTTCATACATTTTATATATATTTTTTATATGATTATATTTTTCAACTTGGCATACAATATTTCATTAAAACCAAAATACCCACATAAAAACTTTTTGAATGAGATATGTATCACAGAAATAAAGTAAATACATAATATTGATATTCTAAGGAACAGTTACTATATGTATTTAAGAAGTTTGGTAGAGATCAGATGAGATTAATTTTATCTTAAAAAGTTTTTAAATAATATTCAAAATAAAGCATGGAAAAAAGGTCATCTTCAGGATACTTTCATTCTATACATTTTATTTTCATAAAGTTTGCCATTACGGGGCATATTTATCGTTCATTAACTATCACAAAACTTTCTTTATTCGGGACAAAAACTTTGAAAAATTAATTTAAACGAGACAATAATACTTAGACATATATCAATGTGGTGACAAAATATGGCCAAACTTTTCGAAATTAATAATACAAATTTATTTATTTGAGGTATTTAACCAACTGATTAAATCAGCACAGGAGAATATCTATGAGCCAGAGCGAAAGAGCCTAACAATTTTGCTGGGAAAAGTTTTTTCTAATATCTTACAGGGTTCTTTTACATGACACAACCGACATGGGACCGATGGCTTTACTTCCCCTATGAGAGAAGTTGTGCTACGGATATTTATCGCTCAAAGGGAATCCGTCGACCGCGAATGGGTTTGAACCCACGAATATAGGATCCTGAGCCGAACTCTTTACCCCATGACTATCGAGGTCAAGTCTTAACATATGAAACTTTCTTTTAAAGGTTCCAAATAAATCTACAATAACCTATTTTCTTGACTACTACCCCGACACCCGTTTCCCTCATCCCCGCCCCCCCCNCCCCCCCCCCCCCCCTCTGAGGCATATTCTTCCGTAGCAGTTTCTAAAAACAATTCACTCCTTTCCAAGGGTAAACTTACCCATCTAAAAGTTAGGAAATAACTTAAAGTGATATTATAAACCGCACCGATCCTCTGGAACTGTTATCAACCGGACTACAAACACATATAGTGAAAAAAAAAATTAATTCAAACGTATTCAGTGTATAGTGGAGTAAAACTATACTCCAATATACCATGTTCGCTGCTAGAATGAGCGAGATTATTCCACGGTAGCAGCAGTAGCTTATCAAGTGTTGTGTTGCGCCTGCAGGTCGACCGAGCAAATAAACGTGTCCCACATGTTCGCAGCACATGTGTGGTGTAAGAGGAAGGGAGGGAGGGGGAAGAGAGATAGCAATGAAGGGAGTAGGAAACTTGCAGGACAGATAAAAGGGGGGTTACAGTACGTAAAAGAGTTCACTCAAATCCGTGAGCACATACATAATCCTCGGGGTTATATTTCTACGATGCCTGCTACTTCCAAAAATTTGCTGAAAGAGTCAAATAAAGTGTCCTTTCTGGGTTTTTTTTCTGCAACACAAGGGGCACGCAAAGTGCTGCTTGCTGCGGTGTCGATGAAATCTCGCCCAAGAGGCGGGTCTGCCTGCACCTTCATATCTTGTCATGGTGCAAATTTACTTTGGGAGAGGCATTCAGTCAATGTTGTAACCATAATGTAGTTTAGGGGGATGAAGGGAGATTTGGGGGGTAAATCCCCCTAACCGCTGGAATCTAAGATGATTTATCAAGATTAAATAGATCTAAAAGTTATTTTGAGTTTTTTAATGGTAAATAAGGATAGTAATTTAAATAATGTAAGTGGCTTGCATACAATGTATCAAAGCTATTGTTTCTGTACTTTTTTTAAATTGGTAGTTTTAGGGAAACTTTTAATGTGTACAAGTTTTTTATCACCATATAATACACTCTCTTTAGGTTGTACGCCCATGTACTAACTAATCTAATTAGCTAGGAATATGGAAGGTGTAATTTAGAGGAAGTGTACCCGCATTTTGGCGAAGAATATAAGATAGGTGGATAGATAGACGGTGTTATCTATCAAGGTAGGACTGTTACATTTCAGGATAAATGAAGAGTACGTTTATTTACCACCGCATTTTAATACCCGTTCGGTTTATAAGCTTATGTTATAATTACGATGATGGTTTTAGGGATTAGGTAGGTTATATTGACAGGAAATGTACCCTCATTTTCATGGAAGGAGAGTGAGAAACTATTTTGGAAAAAACCCTCTCAGTACACCCGACCGAGATTGAAACCTTGATCTCCCCTTCATCGGCTGTCTAGTTTATTTCAGGAGTAGCGCGTTGGACCACGCGGACACCGAAGGGGTGAGAGTACCTTTTTAATATTAAGTTGTAAGTTTGGTCCTTTAAATGACTTAAAAGACAGGAAAACATAGCCTATAAATACGACACATATTCATGAGTCTATTTTTTAGTCATACAATATGATTTAAGTTCTTATTAAAGTTATTTGTGGTCTTGAGGATTAATGGGAAGGGGGAGTAACTCTTTACTTCTTTGCTAGCCCCCTTTTGGTTGCGCCACTGTTCTGCCAGATTGTGGTTCAGGAAGCCCAGGACGTCCTCCCCCGCTCCCTCCACAAGATAGTTTGTCATCGTCCCTCTGACTCATTCTTTCTCCCTTAGAATATGAGTCATTACTAACCTTGCGACGAGGGTTCAGCGCAAAAAATAAAATAAAAGGGTGGAGGTGTGGTCCATTTGTTTCACAGAAAGAAAAGGTAAACTATGTAAAGTAAAGCGTTGATTCATTTGTTTGTATCTGGCGGCCCGTACTCTTGGCAGTAAGCCACCAGTTCCTCATTCCGGTGTTCCTTCTTCTGTTCGCGGGCCACCTAAACAACATTACAAGGTTCCTGTTGGTTCCTGAGCCGAGGTCCGCGAGCGACTCCCTCTCGACGACTGACCTCTCGACGACTGACGTCTGTTGACGCAGGATGTAAACTAACCTTGCCTGCCTCACCTAGCATGAGAGACGCGCCACGTCACTAAAACATAAGTGATATCACCAACAGCTAGCCCAGAAAACGAATCACTTTATTTTAAAACTAAATAAATTATACCGTTTAAACTTATGTTTAGAAATTACACCTGGATATGGTAATCAGATCCGGGGCTTTTGGCTCAGCGCTAAGTTTGCCAGAATTTGTGTGAAGGGAGAGTGAACACATATTTAGGAAAACCACCTCAGTACACCCGAAAGGGATTTGGACCTCGACAACCTCGTTGTAAGCAAACCAGATAAGATCAGGCTTACGTCTTTTCCCGCATGATCAGTGGTGCGGGTACCTTCACTGATGGAAAAATAAGGGGGAGGGTTTGGCAGCAGAAGTTCGAGGAATGTGCGTTAACAGTCCCTAAAGTAACCTATGCACCCTCAACAGGGTGAAGAGATTATTTATACAGTCCCATTTTTATAGAAAATCTTATCTGACAGTTAAAAATGTTATTAGATCCAGTTTCACGTATTTATATTTCATTTCATGCTATCTGAAACAGTCTCTTTTGATAGATAATATTGATACCTATAAAATAACAATAATAAAATAGTAAAACGTAATCAATGTTGACCTTATAAAAAGGTTTATCTTTTCTAAAAGTTTACTTCTTACAAAATCCTGCTACATACAAGCTTTTGTTAATATATTAGTGGGTCATTAAGTTCAACCGCTTAGAATTAAAATTAAAGATATTTTGTTAGTTTGATATATATATCGATAACTGGCAGGAGTACCCAGAATTGCCCAGGGTAACAACGCAATGAATCGTGTTGCTACCCCAGGAAACGCTTTTCTTTACGTCAAACAGAAAAAGACTCTTAATTTTATTTCTTCCAAACCAGGTTTTAATAAATTTAAAAAATCTATATCAAAAATTTAAAATTTCAGCTTTGAGGTGCACATGTTTATGCACAGGGGCTGCTAATTTTAAAATTTCAGACCTCTTCGTGCAGCAGATATCGCGCAACGCTCATAACAAGACAGACTCTTCATTTTATTAATATAGATTATAAAATAAATGTATACGCCATCAAGGAATTATTTAAAGCCTCACTTTTTTTTAGCACCACGTCTTACTACCTGTTCAGGTCATCCACCTATGTACTAATTACACTAATGGGTTAGGGATTAGGAAGGTTTAATTTAGAGAAGGTGCACCAACATTTGCATAAAGTTAGAGTGGAAAACAATTTAGGGAAAACCACCCTCAGTGCACCCGACTGGGATCGAACCCCAATTTCCCCGTATTCGGCAGTCTAGTCCAACACGAGAGTAGCGCGTTAGACAATGTGGCCACCGAAGTGGGTGCTTCACTTACTATTTGTGAGTCTGCTATTAGAGTATTTAGTTCATTTAAAATCTGACGAAGAAGAATGATCTTATCGTGAGGGGTAAAACACAGTACACAAACATCGTATTATCTGTATGTATGAGCATCGTGAGTAATTTTGTTTTTGCAGGTGTGGAAACATTGATCCTCGGTGGGTGTTGGCAGTGGTGTGTGTAAACAAACTATTCGCCTCGCATGTTGTGATTGTGTCACGTTCAAAGTTGTTCAATAAGTGACTGGGTAATCATCAGGACAAAGTGAGCTGATTTTTCGTCGCTCACAGTAATCGTCGCCCTGTTCACACAACCAAATTTTCACTTGAATTAGCTAGAGACAGTAACTCGTATTTTGACATGGAGGTTTATGTTTTCTGTATATAATTTTATGAATTTATTTTAGTGTGGCTGTGTACACACCTCGTAAAAAAAGGTTGATGTTAAAAATTTGGCTGGGGCACAATGGGGTGGGTGGGTCATAAATTAAATTGTATGTGCCACATCCTCAATGCATCCCCTCTTTAAAAATCCTGGTGTCACCACCACTGGACACTAACATGGTTGGTTACACTTTTAAGTTGCTTGATTTGGAAATTGAAATCGAGGGTTTATTTTAGAACGATTGCATTGATAATGTTTTTCTATTTAGTTATTTTCTATCCTCTTTTCAAGAAAATGGCAGCACAGTTACTCTAATTTACCCCTTTATCCTTTTCTGCCTTAATTTAAGTCACTAAATATATGCTCGAGGTAGATGTATTTCTAAGAATAAAAATGCGTCTTGGTAAATATATGTAGACAAATCACTAAGCGATATAGCATATTAATTAACGAAACTTACTAACTTCAAAAGTGAGTACATAATTAGTATGAATCTTATAAATTGTGTAACATTCTGTAAATGCACAAGGAATCTGTATGTTGTTATGGAATTTTTATCGGTTCAGTTTGAAGTGTTATTTTTATCGGGTTCTTTTTTTTTTTATGCCTGCTCGTTGCTCGTCATGGGATTCTTATTAATCAGGTGTAACCGTTGTTTTACACACACTTACACATTAGGTTTATTTTATATTGGAAACACAGGTATAAAAATTATGTTTGATTTATTAGAATGGAATGACACTCGATTATCCAGAAACACAGTAGGAAATAAGAGGTTTTCAATACGCGGCAGCTTTAAAGTTTGAAATTTGGATGTGTGTGCTCCGCGGGCCTTAACTACAGCGGGGTTGCAGACCAGTGAGAAGTGCCGTTATAAAAGCCCTTTTCCTTGTATGTAATCAGACAAGAAGGCTTCTAGAATCTTCCAATTTCATAAGACCTCACCATGATTTCGTCAGCTTATGGAAACGAGAAAGAGAGAGAAAAACAACTACTAAAAAATACCTGAGAGTGTCTTGTTTTTCATAAATACTCGGAAGAGGGGTTGAAACCTGATAACAAAGCTAGGATTTTAAGACGGCGACACAGAGTCTTGTCAACAAAATGAAAAATAAAAAATAATATGACCACTTAGGTTTGCTAAACCACTAGAGAATATTTTATATCACATATGGCTTCATAGAGTTTAATATAAAATTATTCATTAACTTGAAATATATAAAGGATGGGAAATTTTGATTTGGAATATTACAAAAGGGAAAATCTATATCATTACAAGTCATCCAAAATACCATGACTTTTAGAAACTTACTCACCGCACATTTGTCAAATAAATACGAAAACTTTTATATTTTTCTATACAAATTTGTATGGAGGGAGGGGGCGATACTCATTTTACAATTTATCTATTTGTGATATCCGTAACTTAAACTATTAGCATGTATAGGTAAACAATTCGCCCGTAAAGGGAATGGAGTTTCACCATCCTAATGTGCTCTGCATACCCAGTCAAACAGTATATTTTCCATTAAAAAAAATATAATAATTTGACCACCCGGTTCTTTTCATGCCTATAAATATAGTGAACAACGCATGTCTGTTAGATAATTATTTTTTTTATAAATTTTAATTGAAAAGATAATTTCAAATGAAGGTTTGCGACAACTGCAACCTGCAACTCAAAAGGCAAAATCAACTTGATACTCTCAATCCGTCTTGGTGCATCTGCAGCTGAAAGGCAGGCAGTAAATTAAAGACCCACTAAGATCTTTCGCTTTAATTGCAGTCAAATTACCAACTACTTATTAATATTTCAATATTTTAAAACAGTTGTAAATTTAGGTACCTAATAATTTTAACAAATGACACAGTTCTTAAGTTAGGTTGATCTAAATGTTAGATGGTGATAGTAATAAGTTTTATTAAGAAACTAAAAGATTGCCCTTGAGTTACGAAAATCGCTCCTTTACCAAGATAATTACAGGGTTTAAGAAACCGGATCTTTTCGTGATAAACAATGTAGTGGGGCTTAGGAAAACATCACATGACGAATCGACCAACGTAATAACAGAATTTAATTGAAGTCCACACAGTAATACATCCAGGATGACTTTATAATAAGTTCAGGCCTCATCGAGAGTATCCGAAATTTAGATGGTATCCTCGAAAATGCAATTAGTTTATTTTACTAAGACGTTCAAATGAAATATTTCAATTTGATGATTAGTCGTCCCAAAAGCTCACAGAAAATCACACTTTTTTGGACAGTAATATAATTTAACGATAGAGTATGTTTGGGACCATTGTGAGGTAGGTGTACATCTGCATCCTCTAAAGTAGGAGCCCCCAAAATTCTTTTTTTTTTTACCAAAGGAGCCCTTGCACCATAAAAAAATACATGCTGGAGCCCTCATAACATTTTTTACATTAATATCATGAGCATTCAATAAATACAGTTAAATCTTACAAGTGTAATGGTATAAAAACAAATGGAAAACATCACATGTTCTGTTTGTACCTTTGTCAAATGACCTTTATTCAGATTTGAAAAATTTGGCAATCCTAATTACTGATGATATTTTATAATGTTAAAAACAAATAAAGAATTTTCTAAAATTACCTCACGGGAACTGATATAAATATGGTGTAGCGCCCCCAATAGCTCCAAGAAGCACAGTTTGAAAAACACTGCTCTAAAAGAGCGAAGGCAACACTTAATTTATTGTACGGTAGAATTTTGGTAAGGAAAAAACTTTTAGAAAAATCAAGTTTTTCTTTTTTCTTGGACAACTTTGACAGCATTATACTATATTATCATTGTTATTTTATAGGTATTGCTAATGTTGATGAAATATTACACCTGAAGATCACATGATTTGATATATGAATGGGTGAAAGTGTATCTAGTAACTTTTCTAGTTGTCAAATAAGTTTCTTACTACAAAAATTAGATTGTAACTATCCGAACGTAAGGAACTAGAAAGGTCATGGTTTGATGTTCTTTGTGAAGTACAACATATGGCTGGACCTGTGTTAATGTATTAAACTTTAGCTCAGATTATTTAAAAAAACAACAGAAATACTATTTAACAACTTATTTAAAACAAAATTGAACTTTCGCCTATTTCGATTTAAATGCTTGCAATTGATTATAAAATTGGATTATGTTTTATTTATGGGTGTATTATAATTATATTTTCATACCATGAAAGTAGAACGTATATCAGAATGGCATAACAAATTCTTGTTGACTTGAAAAAGTTTAAGGATAATGAAAGAATGATCAAATATCGCATGTAAAAGAATGAACAGAACATTTTACCCATATTGTAAAATAAATGTTATATAAAGGATGAAAAACATATTTAAAGTTTAAAAAATAAGGTTCCAAACAAAATATTTAATAAAATAATTCTTCAAAGTTTGCATTCTTTTGACTAACTCTGCAAATTTAAAATGTCTAATATTTGCTGTGGCGTTTAAGGCACATTTGTCTATGTATTAACTTTATTTCCAATTAATAATCTATATGCACTTTAGTAGAAATATTTAAACAGTTAAACGTGAAATTTAATTAACTATACAAGGGCGTGGGAATCGTCAATAACCCATTAATATCATTATTACATTTTTTAATTTCCTGCGAAAATAATAATAAAAATGGCTACTGGTTGGACTCAAAACCCAACCTCTTAAGTAAATCCAGGCGTGAGTACCATTCACCTAGTCCTGTTTGTTCCAGATGTGTTAAAGGCCTAACAAAACATATAAAAATTAACGCTATAAGATGACGTCTGGTTTTTCCATAAACATATTTTTATTTATGTAAAAATGTAAAATATGACAATTATTCATGTTTGTCTCAGTTTAAAAAATAAATATTTTTACTCAACAATTTGTTTCCAAGATGTTATAAATATTTGTTTCAGTCCATTTCTTGTGTCGGTAAATTTCAAATATTATGTTTTGGTTTTGTATGGTCGGGATGGAAAGGGAGGGTGTGTGGGGGGTTTTCTGTGACTTTATTTTGAAAGAGGGTGTAAATCTTTCAGCGCCGGGATCATTCTACCCGACATGACGCCCTATTCACACTCACTACGATGTCCGCAAGGAAATTCTTAACGAAATGTTATCGTAACCGTTCTCTTTTGACTCGGAGCCAACAGCGATTTGTTGGATGATGTGACGGAGTCTGTTTACCTTTTGAAACTTAAAGATCATGCTTGGGACAAAACTAATTTTATAAATATATATATATATATATAGTCCCCCGTTAATATTAGTGCCTTTCAATATTTGGGGCGACACGCATCGGATGTGGTTGTAATTTACAATCACGTGTTTTTTTAAAAGTTTCAGATCTTTCATGTTGAATAATTGTTTAAATATTTAAATGAATTTTAAAAGTCCCAAATCTAAAATATCATGTACATTACTATGAATTAATAAAACGCTGTGCTAAAACATAAAAAAAAGCACATTAAAGCTTATGCTTTTAATTTTCTCGACGAGCTCGTGGTTCTGATATTAAGAGGGGGAGAAATATGAGGTTTACAGAGCGTTGTTATTTTTAATATTGTCACAACGTTCAGGTGCTAATAATCACTTATTTTTGACGACTACAGAAATAAAATAAATACTAAAATTATAGAAAAAATATGGTCATGATTGTAAAAAAAAACCATACGATTTGTTTGTAGTTTGCTTGTCATTTGATTCTATTAAAAAATTTCGGATATTACCATTGATATAGGCCTGTAAGTCATTTATATATTTTTTGGGTTGTGTACAAATATACTGTATGAGCTTGACACTTAGTCCGTGTTCCCACCGGTATGTCCGATAAAAAGTCATGCACAACATTGTACACAGGCTAAAACAATTATTTTTTCGTCGTATCTTACCACCCATTTGGGCTATCCGCATTTTTACATTAATAGGATAGATATGAGAAGTTAGAGTTAGGAGAAATATATCCAGGTTTGCGTATAAACTTATTGGAGAAACTATTTAGGGGATTGGGGGAGAATACAGCACACACGACCAGGTTTCGAATCCCAACCTACCCGTCATCAGTAGTGCAGTCTATTTCAAGAATGTCGCGTTGAAGAGAATGTAAAGTTGTAGATCATTAGTCTAAGGGGATCCAGAATCCTTATATACAATTAGTAAACGTATAGGAAAACGGCTGTGTTAAGCGAGCTTGTAAGTCATGTGCTGATATAATGTATGTATTAATAAGGTGCAACCTAAATAATGTAAATAAATTAATAACATTCAAATTCGACACCTTAGCTTAGTCGGTAAGGTGTATACCTACAGAGCCATGAGTCTCGGGCTCGATTGCCGGCATAGTCAAACAATAATTTATCATTGGTGAACGGTGGATTCTCCTTTCTCAGAGATGAATTAATGACTGGGGGATGGATGTTGTGTCTGTTCTCGATTTAATCTATTTTATAGGTCATGTGAAATTATCAGTCAGTTCATAAATTACACGTTAAATATCTCAAATAATAATAAAAAATAAAATTAATAGCCTGATTCTTTGGTCCTATGAGCTAAAGCATCATCCTCCCAATATACCAGATTGCCGATGAAGGAGAGGTATGAGTTCAAATCCCAGTCTGGTTGTATTTATAGTGGTTTTATCTAAATGGTTTCTCACTCACCCTCCACGTGAATGGAAGTATATTTCATCTATATTTTACCCTCTTCATCACTTCCCCATTAGTATAAATATGCAAGTGGGTTGAATGGATAGCAGTAAAATGCACTGAAAAAATAAAATAAGAAAAATATAGTTTAAATATAAGCTTTTTATATTAAATTAAAATCAAAGATTAAAAAAACTTTATAGTTTAATTTCACTTGAAAATCTTCAGATCATGTTCCTCAACACTTTAAGAAGTTGTGTTGCGTGCCCCAGTTTGTCTACTACCTCAATGGTGTGGTATGAGGAACAGAACACCACGAGGCTCCCCGTGTGAGGTGCGAAGTGGTTGCGAGTCGCTTTTCCCTGGTCTCAGTTTATTTACATTGGCTTGTTTCCAAGCACCAGGAGTACACACGTACAGGAAGATCACACAACACACCAACACGCCGACACGGTCACACTACTGCTCTGACTAGAGCGAGACTGAACTATCTTAACATTCCCTCTTCTTCTCTGACTATAGCGAGACTGAACTATGGTAACATTCCCTCCTCTGCTCTGACTATAACGAGACTGAACTATGGTAACATTCTCTCTTCTGCGATGACTATAGCGAGACTGAACTATAGTAACATTCCCTATTCTGCTCTGACTATAGCGAGACTGAACTATGGTAACATTCCCTATTCTGCTCTGACTATAGCGAGACTGAACTATAATAACATTCCCTATTCTGCTCTGACTATAGCGAGACTGAACTATAGTAACATTCCCTATTCTGCTCTGACTATAGCGAGACTGAACTATGGTAACATTCTCTCTTCTGCGATGACTATAGCGAAACTGAACTATAATAACATTCCCTATTCTGCTCTGACTATAGCGAGACTGAACTATAGTAACATTCCCTATTCTGCTCTGACTATAGCGAGATTGAACTATAATAACCTTCCCTATTCTGTTCTGACTATAGCGAGACTGAACTATGGTAACATTCTCTCTTCTGCGATGACTATAGCGATACTAAAGTAACATTACATTACTGTTCTGCTACCTCGTCCCTTTCTCCTGGTGAATGATGGTGCAGTTGTTCAACCTTAGCTCCATCCTAATCGAAAATATTTGATATTTCAAGTAGTTCAATTTTCACTAGATCTCACTAATAAGCACATATAAGATTCATTAGGGGTAAACTGAGGCACTAAAGAAAATATATTATACTAGATATTATGTTTTTAAATTTAATTAAATTAAAATATAAACATTTATGGCACTAAGTTATTTCTAATAAATTTATGACATATTTTAATATTTTCTTTCCTACAAAAATATAGTAGCGCCAGATAAAAACGATGTATGCTTTGACTCTAAAATATGTAACAATGAATATAGTTTCACCAGTTTATGAAGTTAAGCCCGCATTTAAATTTATTATCTTCTTAAATGTTGGCGAACGTCACCTTTTTACTGTTAACCTGTTGCGAGGACATGCGTGCTATGCGCAAGTGTTCGAAGTTTACTAATTATTGCGACCGCTGGTCGGATACAGCTGACGTGTGGTGGATGTATATCACGTAGCTTCCAGCCAACCAGAGCCACCTAATAACCAGGCTATGGAGAACAGTTCTAAGGCCGACTAATAATACACATTCGTGAAGAAATCTATGTAACTAGTGGGTCAATGCAGCGATGGCTACAGATTATCGCATTAAAATGTATTTGAAACTCTTTATTGTGAGCATTTCTACAGAATGAGGCTTCACTCAACTTAATAGCTAATACTCGTAAAAGATTATTAGCTTTTCATAGGTTTGGCTTTTGGTTTTAAATATCAAGCAAAATTTATATTTTCCCCCCTTTACACCACAGTGAAAACATTAAAATGACCCCTCTTTCAGCTCTTTATATATTTATTGTGTCATGCCACTTACGTGAGAATTGGGCTATTATTTTAAAACAAAGATAAAATATTTTATTTACTAATATACAACCCTACACAAATGAGATTTTCCATAGAAATGTAAAAAAAATAATTATTGTACAGATAAAACACTACGCACACAGAAGAAAAACCGGGAATTCGCTAGGAAAACTGAATTTTTGCTGGGAGCTATTATTTTGGTCAATATTCTAGACCCCTAAACCTTAAAATGAATGACCATTGGTCAAAATAAGTGCAACCGTTTACTCGTAATTTCAACTACCGGAAATGGGCCGATCAAATTATATATATTACTAGTAGATCGTTGCAGCGATGGGTGCAAATAATTGCACTCAGATGTATTCTAAACTTTTGATTGGGAAAAGTTATGTACAATTAGTGCTCACTCGACTTTCTAGTCAAAAGCTTAATCATCAAAGGCTATCAACTTTCCATAAATGTTTGGTTTTCGATATTTAATTTAAATCAAAACGTATTAGTCCCCCTTCACGCCACGATGAGAACTTTAAAACTATCCTCCTCTCAGCTCTCTAGCTATTCGTTGCATCAAACCACTCAAGTTAGAATTGAGCTGTTGTACCCTCCCCTACAGAGTTAAAGGGATAGGTACAATTTAACAAACATAGAATGAACAGGGCTATAAGATTTTATTATTAGACTTTATAAACATAACATACACAATAAGATAATTGGTTATTATAAGATCTTGGTTCACTGACCAACATGACATATATAACAAGAAAAATTAGTAATTATAAGATCTTGGTTCACTGGCCATAAAAAAACATTTGAATAGGCTGGCGAGTGTTCAGTTAATCCCAAGTCACAGGACTCATGGACGGTCTGGTGAGCAAGCCAGTTATGCCGCCCAGGGTCGCTACGCCCACAACAGTCGCCCCAAGGGACGGCTGCCGCTAATAGAGGATACAAACGGCTTGATGAAGCTATAACATAGGAAATACCCTTCAGCGTATGTAGCCGACAGTTGATTCCCACTTGGGAGTTAAGACCCACTGAAAACTTACCACTATCTGCCACCTTTCCCCGAAAGGGGACAGTATTCACAATACCCGGGGTGCTCTAAGCAAAACCCCAAGCGACCACATAACTCGGTACAACACTTATCTAGCTCATATCCGGGTTCCAGTAAAATAGTCCCTAAACATAATGAATACTGTGGTGCAGATATAGCCTCACAGGCAGCCAATACAATTTAGTTTCAAAATTACCATACATACAATAATACTAGGAGACTAAGTTAGAGACAATAGCATATGGACAACAATAGTCCCGATGAGGAACACCCTGTCTCGTGGCCTAAACAACCACTCATAAGTTATGTATGTAATGACCCCGAGCGGGCCAGCAGATCTAGTGAGGGGAGTGGAGGCAGCGCTCGGTTGTATAACCCACCGGCGCAATACGACACTTTAGACACCATATGAGTCTATGCACATGTAATAAACAAACGTTAAACGAACGGCCACAAGAGAGCGTGTCCACACGTGGTACTCACTGTACGCGACACGTGCATCAACGACCACGTGGAACCTTCCAAGGAAGATCCCCCAAGGGACTAGTCTCGGACCATACCTTACATAGACGAGGTAAATAATACCCACGAAGTGGCATCAAAGTGTATAGGGGGGCCGAGAACGCGGCTAAGTCCTCAGGTTCTGGTGTTGGCTGGACTTCACACGGACCCAGCCTGGAGCGCCCACGAGCGGTGAGCCACAATGTGAGCCATTAGCGATGAATCAGGCCTGGAGCGTCCCTGGTAACGGCGCTTCAGATGACCCGCCAGTTACTAAGAACCAGCCTCAGATTTCCCGAGACGGTGAAATGGGCCCGCGCACAGCGAGACCTGGTGAGCCAGGTGGGATGAGCTAGCCTAGCGCTGGGCAGGAACCAGCACCCACAGGAAACGAGCCGGTACCCAAATACCAGACGCGAAGAAGTCGCCGAGCTAGCGGGAAATACCGGAGTATTCGCCCGACTCGGACAGAGGTTGAAAATATGTAGATAGCTTGAATGTGGCGGGGGCTAGCTGGATAACAGCCGAGCTCCCAGTCCTTGAAGAGCCATAGTGAACATGTAGGTTGTCCACTAGAACTAGCGAGACTGCATTAGTCTTGTGATCCTTCACTAGACATAGTGATATACATAGAGAGACTCTATCACAAGTTCCCCCTAGTTCCCAGGCGTAGTGTCCAACTAGATTTTCCGCTGATGCGTCCCTTGGGACCTCCAAAACGAGAGTATTTTACAAGGCCAGAAAAAAGGTCAGCAGAGAGGAGCGTTGGATAAAAAGACAGAGGGCGCATGCGCAGCCATATGAATGGAGGGGAGAAAGTACAAGAGACGAGAAGAGGGGGGGTTCAGAGCGCCTGCACAGAAGGGGAAGTAGTCGCGCAGGCGTAAACGAGAGGCATGAAAAGATAAGTGAAGACAATCAGGAGTAAAAAGAAACAAGAAAAAGAATGTGTGTGACAACAAAGAGAATGTCACAGTGACATTGTGCGAGCTAATGTCACATTAGCACGGCACACTGTTATTTTTAACCAAAGAGAAATATTTTATTTACCGATATAAATGAATTTATATACAAATCATGGTTTCCATGGTGATGTAAGCAAAGAATGATTGTACAGATGAGCGCCAATGCCCACACAGAAGTAAAAGATGTAAAATTCGCTACGAAAATAGGGTTTTAGTTTTAGGCTACTATTTTTTCTGACATCACGAACCCCTAGCCTTTAAAAAAATGTTCGTTGGTCAAGATTGCTTAAACCGTTTTCTCGTAATATAATTGATATAAGATATAGAAAGAGAAAGAGAGTGAGATATTGAGAAAATGTAAGAATGATTGTGTAAATGTATGAGTGTGTGATTGTGTAAGTGCGTGAGTGTGTGTGAGACGATTTAATGCATTCTGTAAGTCACTTACATTCTCAGTCATTAATACGGCATCATCTACATATAGCAGCACTCTCACATGCACACTGTTCATTTGTACACCAACCGCTTCCTTACAAGCATCTTTCATACACTTATCCATGAATAAATTAAATAAATATCGGGACATAACATTGTCCATCACTCTGATAAAGGTCAAACCATTCGCTCACCTTAACGCACTTATTACTTCCATCATACAGAGCCTCAATTGAATTTACTAGCTATGCCTCCTCACCATACTCTATCAAAACATTCCATAGCATACTCCTATCTACCCGATCGTACACATCCTCCAAATTAACGAATGCACAATAAACTTTCTTCCTAGCTACCATACAGTTCTCAATCACGTATTACAATGCAAATATCTGCTCCATGCAACCTCTACCTGGCATGAAACAACATTGAACACAATATCAAATCTTGTCCACAGTTTTTTCACGTACCCTCGCAATTAAAACTCTCCCAAAAACTTTGCCTGGAATACTCAACAAACTAATTGACCAATAATTCCTACATTTACTCTTACTGCCTTTGCCTTTGTATTAAGGATCAGTGACAGCATTATTTCAGTCATTAGGAACGTTCGAAATCACAGCACGCACCTTGAACAACTCACATTTTTTCCATAATTTTTGTATTTGTTGCACCTTACAACTTAAGAAAAGAGTTTAGTTAACATTTTTAACCAAAGAGAAATATTTATTAACAGAATGAGTTATTATATTTAACCAAGGAGAAGTATTTTATTTACAGGTTTAAAACCATCTGCAAATCATGGTTTCCATGGTGATGTAAACAAATAACGAAAAGCAGCAAATTCTTTGGGAAAATCAGATTTTCGTTGAAAACAATTATTTTTTCCCAACATCCTGGACGACTAACCTTTAAAATGAGAGATCTTTTGTAAAAATCTGTGAAGCCATTTCCTCCTAATTTGTATTGATGGGAAAAGGCTTATTAAATTACATAAGATAAGATGTCTAAGATGTAGAAAAAGTAATGTAGGCCTAATCGTGAACAATTTTGATACAAAGGTTATATTGGCTCTTGACCTTTTATATGCTCCCAGAACTAAAAAAGTGGATTTTATAAATATATATTTTTGTATCAGGGGCTAGAGCTCATACCGTGCAATGGATTTAGTTCAAATTTGATATTTAAATGTTACATTATTATATCTCGAGACCAGATAGTGATTTTAATTATAGCTCTAAACTAAGCATAGCTCACTACAGACTACATTTTTAAAATTTGAAATTCATCTAAAATTTCTCAAAAGATTTTGTTCAAAATCGATATCTGGGGAGTGTTTTGAAATATATAATTAATCATATGAATTGGATTTTTAAAGAAATGTTTGTTTAGGAGTAGTTTTTCTGATGAATTAATTATTTTTATATTGGTGTATCCACAAATTGTTATAAAGGTTTGGTTCAAAATTAGTCCTTGGGAAGTATTTCACGTTATAGATGAGACTGTGCTTTTTTTTTTAAGAAAAATTAATAAAAGAGCAGTTCGCTAAGAAAAATCTAAAATTTCTAATTCCGGCCTAAAATAAGCTAATGAGAACATAGATAATATTTTGTCTCACCATTTACTTTAGTACGCTATTAACGATCTAATATCAGGGTTAGGAATGAGGAGGGAGATGAAAAAAACAAAGGGATAGATATCATATGAATAGTACAAAGGAAAAGGGAGGAAAGTCACTTTACACACATTTTCCAGGACAACAACTTTTATATATCAAACCCCTCAAGAACCCGAACAAGTACTTATACATAAAAAAATACATACTTTTTTTTAACCATAGTCTAAAGTTCAATAGAAAGGTATCGTGATTGTCTAACAGATGGAAGCACTAACTAAATTTGAGTTAACATTGGACTTTTATCCTGAACCCTCCATATGGAAAGCCCCGTCCTAGTCTGAGATTCAAACCCCAACCTCCCCACCACCGGTAATCCAATAGATTGCAAGTTTGATGCTTTAGACCATGCGACTACAGGATACGGCTAAAATGTATATTTATAAAACGATTAGACTATCCCTCATCTACGGTCTAACTCGACACCTCTTGTTTGACTGCGCTGTTAACGGGACGGTCCGGCACGTATGTGTCTGACTGTACCCTAGTGCTTTATTAAGGGTCAAAGTCATGAGAAAGGTGAGGGCGTAAGGGGGAGAATGTTGACCATAAAGAGCTGTAAGCCTCAACAGGAATCTTCTTTTCATCTCGCGTAGTCTTGTGTCCACAGAGTTCTTTTAACTCTCCCCTTGTTCGTTGTTGGGTCACCTTCCCCACCAAGCTCCTTGTCTCGTCCTTCAAGCCTTGGGTGAGAATAATGTCACACTCTCTAGTTAGATCATTTTAAAGTAATTTTAAAGAAACAAGGAGATGTAATTTCCCCATTACTTTTTAATCTAAAATTAGAAATTAATGTGTTATTAGGGTATTGCAAGCTAGAACGGAAGGCTTGACAATAAATGGTACAACGAAGATATTAGGACACGCATATGATTTAGATTGGTTGGGTAATGTTAGGGAAGCAGTTGCAAGAAATTTATTAAAAACCAGCAGGGAAATAGATTTTTGATTGAATGTTGACAAAACTAGGAATATTATCACAATGATCACACAGAGAACAAAGATTGAAGACGATAATTTATAGATTATTGTAAACAACATATTATTTGGTAAGGTTAATGAGCTCAAATATTTAGGAACAATTTTAAGAATAAACAACGATATAAGAGTGGAAATTATGATAGCAGTACAGTCAGGAAATGCATGCTATTATGAGTACAGCTCTGTCAGTGAGCTGTTAACATTATGCCTGCTGTAAATATACAAAACATTAGTTTTACCGGTGGCTCTTTACGATTGTAAAACATGGTGTTTTACCTTACATGACGAGAAGAAATATGGGGCGTTCAAAATGAAATTTGGTCCAAAAGGGGATGCAGATAATAACGAGTGTAAAAGGTTGCATAATTTTGAGTTACATACCCTGTACTCCTTGACAGATATTGATAAGTAAATCATTTCGCAATTTACGGTGAGCAGGACATGCAGTGCGAACGGAAGGAACTACAACCGCGTTCAAGTTACTGGTAAATCTAGTGGGAGGACTTCGATACATATGGGAGGATAACATTAGAATTGATCTGAAAGAGAAAGGGTGTAATGAGGTGGACTGGATATAACTAGCTCAAGATAGGGTTCGGGTGTAATACTTTTGTGAGTGCGACGATTAAATTTGAAGTTCCTAATCCCATAAAGTAAGTTAGTAAGCTTTTATAAGGCTTTTTTTCTTCCTGGTGCATCTCAGGCCTACTGAACTTAGGGGGAATCGAACCTTTCATTTCCGTCATAAGTTGGTTGACGTGTTAGCCTGGTTCTTTAACTAAAGTATTTTTCTAAATACTTGCTATAAACAGTTACATATTTATCATACTAACCGTAAGACCACATGATTTAAGGCGTCACGTTCGCGATTTACTTGATTGCCGCTGACCCTTACAAAGTGAACCCACTACCGACTAAGCTCAAGTATTCCTACTAAAATAAAACACGAATAGACAGAGATAGCGCCTGCGAATACGTAGTATACTACATGTACTACACAGATGCTGAGCGAGTTGGCAAACATTCAACTAGAGGGCGAAGATCTAATCGCACTAGCACTGAACCATTCGATATATCTTTTATATATTTTATTATAATTGGTTTTTTGACCAAACAAACTTTAAATAAATGTAAGCGTTGTATCTGTAAAGTTTTAAACCGTTTGAAAATATCTTGTATAGTAATTATGGGAAGCCAAACATTTAAGATATTGTGGTTATCGAGAATTTTGTGATTTTTCCAATGCTACATCTCTCTATTATAAGCACTACAGTAGCTACTTAGACAATACAATTTACAATCAAACATATATATTTCAAAATTTACTCAATACATTTCATCATTAAAACATTCACTAATATAAAATTATGATTTTGGGGACAAAGTATAGAAATATTACTTTTTCTCCTTTGCGTCGCGTCTTAGTACCCCTTTGGTTTATATCGACGCCCGTGCTTGTATGCATACAATAAACAAGAAAGTAGCACGTTAGACCGTGTGGTCACTGATGCGGGCTGAACTTTTTCTTGTTCAAAACATATCATCTCTAATAAAACCTTAATTGTTTTAATTTTGAAATAGTACTCAAATATATTATGTACTAGCAGAATTACCCAGCGTTTCCTCGGGTAACCAGGCAATGAATTGCGTGGCTTCTCCGGATAATGCTTTTCTTTGCTTCAAACAGTCATACATATTTCTTCCAACCCAGTTTTAAATAAATATTAAAAATCTAATAAAAATTTGAAATTCAGCTTCGAGGCACACACTTTTGTGCACAGAGGCTAGTAATCTTAAAATTTCACAGCCGCCTCCGTTAAAGATGATAATGCTAACATTTGTAGATATAAGGTGTCATGTGGTCAGCACAACAAACCCTCCGGCAGTTAATCTCAGCTTTATAGACCGGAGCTGCTACTTGTTTATTCAAGTAGCTCCCCATTTATCCTCATGAGACTGAGTTTGAGCCCGTTTCAGACCCACCGTGCCACAAACAAATTACGGAAACGCTGAGGAACGAACCTGGAACCTCTGATTCTGTAATCAGGAAATCTGATCACTAGAACACAGAGGTGGTCATATTAAAATTTACAATGTAATAAAATATATACTAGTATTCACCTCTAAGTGCCATATATCCATTTTGATAGTTTAGTTATATAATATAGCACGTTATTTTGCGAGATTGCAATTAATATTGAGCCAAATAACCAAATAATTTCGTTCAAGGAATACCATACCGAATAAAAAAACAAAAATCAATACGTGACCATTGAATAGTAATGAAAACTCTCCCGTAAATTAAAAAATCAGAACATATATCTAGTGCATAAATTTTGTTTGAAAACCAACATATATTTCTGTTTTGATTTATTACACTCCACACTATAAAATGTAACTCATCCCCTACCTATTTTCCACTGTAAATCAAATATCAACGTATATAAATTTACAAATACGTTTAAATCCCAACAGAAATAAATCTTAAATCGGATTCAAAGGTTTGTGTCCAGGGGAGAGAGAGAGAGAGAGAAAGCGTGGGGTTTGTGATGCGCTGGAAAACGTTGTCTCATCGGGATGGTTTTAATAATTATTGCGACGCATTAATTTCATATGAAACGATGTGCACAAGCCCATGTGTGCATGTGTGTGAGTTGTCAACCAGACGAATTGTGTGTTTCTCGTTAAATCTATTATTTATTCCCCTCAATATCTGACAAACGCCAGAGATACATTTTCATGACGAGCCAATGCTGTGATGAGAGAATAAAGGGCATAATCTACCTTGTGATTTTGTCATTAGGTGAAAACATAGCCATTTTTTTTATGGATCTTTCACAGCGTTTTTCGAAAGTTACTATTAATTTAGACTTTTTTTAGTTACTATATTTTACCACATTTATTTTTGCACCGCTCATCCAAACTATCTGCTTATATGCACTGATAGATTAGGGTTGATAAAGGTAAAATTCATGGGAAATGAACCCTTCATCTATCCTAAGGTATCAAGCTTACCTCCCATTATGTCGCTGTGTTATAGCTCAGGGTTGACAACCGGTTGATCCAAAGACAATTTCTAGCCGTTCGCGTAATTAAACTACATCGTTATTTAAAATAGATCTTTTAATCTTTTAAAATAGCAAATAAATCAAGTACTTGCAAGTAATAGGGTCTATTTTGTGCAGCCAAAATTACCTTCATCCAGCTTAAATGGCAATGGCATAATAAATTTAAATAGTTTAAGGTAAGAGTATAGGGAAGTGTTTTTGCTTTTTTTTTACAGCAAAACTTTTTTTTTTGCCAAAATAAATAAAATATATATTTATTAGAAACACCCTTGACAGATATTCAAGATCTGTTGATATTAGAATGTGCAGAAAACTAAACTCTATGTTGCTACTGGAGAAATATTTGATTTATTTTGGCCAAAAAATGTCAATTCTATAAAACCTGTTAAAATACTTGCGCTCCCTTCGGCCGCACCTTAAGGCGTGTGACACCCGGCCCCTCACAATAAAACTATCCATAGGATACATTTGCGTGCCTATTTTTGTATACAAACACTAGACGAACTAGATAACTACACACCACACCACAATTGCATACTCAACAAATACAACGACCTTTCCTTCTTATTCCTTACAAGCCTAAAAAAGTCAGGAAATTCCTAAACAATATATATATATATATATATATATATATATATATATATATAAATACTGTTCAGAGAACTGAACACATATAGTAAAATAATATCAACGCTGACAGCAAAAAAGAGGTTTGTATTTTCTTAAAGTTTCTTCCTACCACAATTATACTATAGCTATTACGTGGATGTGGAGGATTAATCAGCATTAATGATTTTATTGGTTTGTTTCTTGGCAAACAACTTCTACCCCCAATGGGCCGGAACGTCGTAAATACAAATAATCTCTTCACTAATAAATCGTTTGTAGAATCACCACTAAATGAAATCTCGAAATAGCATCCTTGGCAATGTGTATACATACCATGGATGGTTCAAAACTATAGTCCAATCTTCATATGAACACTCTTTTGACAGACAGAAAAGTTACTAGATCTGCTTTCACCTATTAATATGTCAGCTGTCACTTTTGATACATTTGCTATGTTATGATATTTTTAAAATAAAAAATAGGGTTGTTATTTGTGTCTTCCTATCGAAATCCTGCTTTATCTAAACTCTATCAATTTAATTTGTGTACTTTTAAACCTGAAAAGTGACTTTAATTTTTGGCTACTTTACTTGATTTAGCTAATTTGTAAAACAAGCCGTGATGTGGGCAGGTAGTTATCATACCTAACTTTTATCTTGGAGGTAGATGCTTGATTTCAACCATCTTAATTGAGGAGGAATTTTTTCCAATACTTCCTCTCTTGCCCCATCACTCTAAACAATATCTTACGTAGCTACTTAAGATAAACTACTATCTCGTCTATTTCGGTTGGATGTTTTAAGTCACAGATAGCTCGTACTAATACTGAAGTTAACTAAAATTATGTTTCCTACTTATTTGAATAGGGGTACATAGGCATATTGTATCCACCCAAATTTTGATTGATATGTAAATAACATCGTTCGTATCCAGCCGAGATCTTAGATAAAATTATTACCTCTAACCTTAAGACGAAGTATTTTATATAAATTGTATATTTGTGTAAATTTGTTGTAAAAGTAAAGCATCCTTTAAATATCTTCCAGAGTCAGCAATTGTTCAAATTTTGGTGGGTAAAGGCTCACCTTGTTTTACGAATCTTCATCAAACACCCATACAATTTAAGCAACAATTTCACACTTGTTTCTCCCCCAAAACTCATAAGATTTCCTGTGTCTGTGAACCGATTAGTTACCAAACAAATATTTACCGTTCTTTGTGAGATCCAAATATGTTGGAGTCGTGTAAATCAACTCAAAACTCAATGTGATAAAGAGTGCATAATGTTATTTGTTTTTATATAAGTAATGAATATAACACAGGTTTCACTCCTCAATTTGTTAAAATCCGAGGAAAACGAGGAGTTTGGGATTCTAATTTCAGCCGGTTGAACTGAGGTGACTTTTAATAAATGACTTTCCACTAATTTTAACTTTCAAATCCCTAATATATTGACCCGCCTCAGTGGCGTAGTTAGCTAACGCGCCAGTCGTGTTGAGCTAGACCGCAGAGGACGGGGAGATCGAGGTTCGAATCTCGGTCGGGTGAACTGGGGAGTGGGTTCCTAAATGGTTTTCCACTATCCCTCCATGCAAATGCGGGTTCACTTCCTTTAAATTAAACCTTTCCAATTCCTAATCTATTAGGGTAATTAGTACTTAAGCGTATAACCCGAACGGGTAGTAAGACGCGGTGCTATTATTATTATTCCTAATATATTGGTGTAAGTATCCAGATATCTAGGACAAGACGGGAATTAAAAAATAACTCTGGTGTTAAACGCGTTTATATGGAGTTGAGGGGAAAGAGAAAGTAGGTCCATATTTTAACAGTTTTTATAATAAAATACCTATCGTTATTGTTGGATAGACACTTTTAGTTTAATTTTCGAAGCAATATCAATCTCAAAAGTCTATGTCATGGGTATCTAGTGATTTTATCAGTACTTTTTCTACATTTAAAAAGCTTATTTTCCAATTACACTATGTTCATGAGAGATATTCAAGAACTTAATAATCTTCGTGGCTTATTACCGGTTCAGGCGATACGCATTATTACAATAATTACTCTAACGGGGTAGGGATAGGGAAGGAAGCCTTTTAGAGGTTATCTACCTGCATTTGCGTGGAAGGAGAGCGGGAAATCATTTAGGGAAAATCACCCTCAGTAGATCTGACCGGAAGTCAAACCTTGATGTCTCCGTCATCGGCAGGCCAGTATTAACATGAGAGTGACGCCTTAGACCATGAGGCCACCAAAGTGGGTAAGTTAATATTAAATAAATGTTACGACACAATCATAAATACTTTCTCTTTTGCATTAAACTCTCTATTCAAATATTAATCTAAAACAATATTTCGATAGCAATTTTTTTATTAGTTAAAAAATCCATCAAATAGATTTGGTTGTAACCTCAATAATAGACAGACAAGGGAACAAACAGCATTGGAAGGTCCACCTTTTTTGGGTTAAGGGGAGCACATACAACGTAAAGATCTGTCAAATATTGTGTTCAGAAATGGTTACGATCATAATACTTTCTCTCTACGATAAAGTAAAAAAGAAAGAAAAATGATGGCGGTACGATTTAATCTTTTCACGTGACAAGGTATCTAACATAAGGAAATATCGGTGCGCATTGTAGCGGATAAATCGTACAGAGAGCGAATGATGGGTCGCGACGCTAAACGTCGCAGCATCAGACATTGCGCCGCGCACGGGGAAGAGATAGCTAAGCGCGCGCTCTCTCGCGGATCAATATAAGGGCGCTGGTGGCACTTCCGGTTCCGGTGCGCGTTGTGGGCGGAAAAGAGGGGAGTAGAGAAGAAGGTAGAGAGAGGTGCTCAGTTCTGGGCTCTTATCTAGGCGTTCACGAGTTCCTCCCCTCAATCTTTTCCCCCCCCGACCCCAATCCCATTGGGGTCCGCATGATAGAAAGCCTGCCAGGACGTCGTTTACCACACACAATAAGAACCTCCTCCACCCCCCCATTTTTTTTCATAAGGCAAAAGGTTTTTTGAAGTAAAGGTTGAACAAGAAGAAGAAATAAAAAAAGTATCAAGCCGTTTACAGCGATGCGTCTTGTAGCTTAGAGCGGGAACCTTTATGGACTGCTGTTTTTATTTCAATCCATTGCTTTCATTTAAGAAGACTAGACACCACTGCCAAGTCAAATAACCTTTTTTATTTTTCTTGCAAAGCTTACCTGAGTTACAACGTATCAACATGTGGTCTTGTAGATAAAATATCTTCGAGTTGAATAAATTATAATAGTATTGTTTCAAATAGTTCATTGGCCTAGGTTAAAACAAAGTGTATTTATGATAGAAGATAGAGAGACATTATGTAAAGACACGGTCATGTAATGAATTACCCTTGAGATTAAACCATAAAGGAAATAGTTATTAATTGCTGAAATCAACTTAAATACTTACCATACCATTTTTTAAATGTTTCCTATTTTATTTTTAATCCATATATTTAAAACGGGAAGAGACTCCTTTCGAAAATGACTCCCGGCCGGAGTTCTACCAAATGTATTATTTTTTTTAAATTTTGATGCAAGCTTATACAAAGAAGATGGCCACACAGACATACATGGGAACATCTAGATTTGTAAAATCTACTTTTTTTGGGTTTGGACACATAAAATACGTAAAGATTCGTCATAATTGCTAGGTTGAAAATCTTCACAATTACGGTACTTTATTTTGATATGACAAAGTAAAAACTTGTTATAAAACTTAAGTATTTCGCACTTGACTAATAATATTCATAAATTTGACTATAGAAAATATAGTATGGATTATCTTTGACCATGAAATAGGATTAGTTGATCCGACCTCACCGTCACTAAAAAACCAAACCAGACTAGATTAGTGCCTCAAATCACGGGTATACACCGATGTGGATGAGGTTATTATAAAATGCATCGAAGAAAAAAATTTGAACAATTATATTGGTTTTTAATTATTATTGTTTCAATTCGTGTGATTAGCGTGAAGTGAATACAATATATAACTTATTTTTTAAATTATTTTAGCACCGCGTCCTACTATCTGTTTGGGCTATACACCTTTACTCTAATGTACTAAGGATTAGGAAGTTTCAATTTAGAGGGTGTACCCGCATTTGCCTAGAGGGAGAGTGGGAAACAATTTTAGAATAAAAAACCTCATTGCACCCAACCGGTATTGAACCCTAATCTCCTCGCCATCGGCAGTCTAGTCTATCATGAGAGTGGCGCCTTAGACCAGTGGTTATTCACCCTGGGGTATGCGTATCTCAGCGGGTACATTAAGACATCTTAGGGTAACGTGAAATTTTAAAATTTATACACAAATGTATATATTTCTCATTTAAAACTTACTGTTAAAACCATTATTTTGATTTTAATATATTTTATGTATTATATATATAGTTTATATAATATGTATAGCTTGTATTATGTACTGTACCAACAAATTTGGAAGGCACTGTACATAGTTGAAGAGAAATTATATCTGAATTAGGGTTCGGCCAGACTGACAAGCGCGCGAGCGATTGACTGAGCGACTGCGTGGCCAGACTGGTGAGCAAGCACGTGAGTAGCAGATAGCTCTCGATAGTTGTTTACGAGGAGGCAAAGGTTCGAATCTCGGCTCAGTGAACTGAGGGTGGTTTTAACAAGTGATTTATTGTTGTGGTTTTCTCATCCTCTCTCCACGCTAGTGGTGATTCTTATTTGTAGAGGCCTACTTTGATAATATTGAAGTATTTTAACATATCAGTTTTACATATATACCATGTAAAACTAATATGTCTTACCATTTAAATTATGCCGTTTCTAGCAAGTGTACTAAACCTATCAATAATTATAAATAACTCAAATTGAAAAGTTTTCCCAGCACTCAATGAACCAACATAAAATAATATTGCCAAGCGCCTGTAAACTAGACTGTCCCAGCTCGAACGCGCGTGCTTGAAAAATAGAACCAGTTCTATCTTTTAAGCGCGCGCGCTCAGACGCTCGCTCTAGTCTGGCCACCTCTCATTACAACCAATGTGTTCTATTTTTATTTTTTAGTCGCTCGCCCGCCCGCCTAGTCTGGCCGTACCCTTAAGCGAAAAAATAAATAAAAAAATACCACTGCCTTAGCTCATGCGGCCAACGAAGTGGGTAATTATTTGTTAATTTCTCAAAAATGGAACCTAACTACAGATAAATATTCATTTTACTGTGAAATGAATAAAAAAATAAGTCTTTTAATTTTGTGATTTATGTATTAGTGTGTGAAACACCTCCGTGTCAATTTGGATTTAGTTCAATAATCCATGTTTCATCTCGGATGCGTGACTATTTCTAAATGGAAATATTGTATGTCATGCTCTTTTATTAGAAATAATTAAATATTTTTCATCAACTTTATAAAATGAAAGTCATGGACGAATCAACATGATGGATCTTTGGGTACAATCGATCCATTTCTACTTAAGTTTTTTTTATTAGTGAGGTTCATGTTTGACACCAGTTCGAGTTTTTATTTAGATAAATTATTTACATTTTCATGCGGTATCGGGCGTAAGCCTCATAATAGAACAAATAACCAGTAATGGAAAGGTCGGGGTTCGAATATCATATGGATGCAATAGGGGGTGGTTTCCTACAAGTGACCTATTACTGTCCTGGTGAGTTCCCTCTAAAATGAACCTTTTCATACTTACCCCTCAGATTAATTCGTTGATAATTTCGGCATTGTTTTGTTTGTTTTTATTGCAACTGTTCGGGTTAGCCGCATATTTAAACTAATGAAGCAGGTATGAAGATTGTAGAATTTAAAAAAGTGTGTTGAACCTTAACCAGAACAGAAATAAAGATCTATTTTAAGGAACCAAAACAGGAAACCTAAAAATAAATTGCTTATGAAACAGAACCGGAATTGGAATCGATATATATTTTTAGGTTTAAAAAGGTTCATATTGGTTATTACAAACTCTAAATTTTCATTATTCTTTTTATGATAGCATTTTATGCCCTTCTTAATTTGACTTAATTTTATTTTGAAATACTCGATTTTTACCACTTTTCAGAATTTTTCTGTCAAGTTATGAAGTATTTTAAAGAACTGGGACCTAATTTAAAACTGAAAATAATGGGAAATTTCATTTTTCTCTAACCGGAACCAGTACTGGAACCTTACAATATTTGCTCGTAGAGTTGGAACAAGAACCGGAACCGATAAATCTTTCGGCTCGAGTCTCTGATCTACAGGAAATACTGTTTACCAACATCAGGGGCAGATTCAAGTAGGGTGTGTTGGGGGGGG
>CABFWB010000697.1:133154-145551 GCA_902151455.1 Timema bartmani | reverse complement strand
GGGGGGGGGGGGGGGGGGGGGGGGGTGGGGGGGGGGGGGGGTGTCACGCAATCCCTCTACTATGACTAATTTTGTTTTATCTATTTAAAACTAGTACAAAATAGGTTAGTTTAAAACTGGTTTCAAACACATTCATTTTCTGCAGGAGGAAATTTTTTATTTTCTAAAAATAAAGCTTACGTGCATTATTCGCTTACATTATTTTTGTATGAGCTTACTAATATTTGTAGTTTTGTATGAAACTGTAACAAGATTAATGTCTGACAGCGTGACCGTTGCGCTTCTCTTTTGTTTATCCTATCTGCGCTCTCTGTTTTCTCTAGCTCCCTACTTGTTTAGCAGGTATGCAGCCAGTCTTACTGCCAGCGGAATTAGAGGGAATAGGGGGGAGGGGGCGTAACTTAAAGAAAAGGGATACGTCTGGAAGAGTTTGGGCTCATCTTATTCTAACCCAGTATTCTAGAAATAGAGGATTCCAGACTCTTAGCTGTGACCCTATATATATTCGGGACACGGTCGGCGATAGCCAGAGAGATCCAATCCGAGTCGAGGCTAGCTAAGTGTATGGACCAGCGTGTCCAGTGTATGGACCAGCGTGTCCAGTGTATGGACCAGCGTGTCCAGTGTGGGGGCCAGCGAGTAGGTCGGCGTGTCCAGCTACTGGGTCAGCGAGTTTAGCGTTCGTGTTAACACGGGTCAGCGCAGTGTGTCGTATACTGGGACCAGTGGCGACTTAAGTGAATTACACGGGTGACGTAGACATTTATTGTTATTGTGAATCGGGTTAATATTAAACATTATTAGTGCTTTAAGTATTTGAAGAGTTATCATGAGCTTTATAGCTATTAATTTGTTTATTTAATTTAATTTTATGTTATCTCATTCTCGTATTAACTTAGAAACTTAATTATTTCTCTTATTATTTAATTCGGTAAATTGTTTGGTTGTAGTTAGTTAATTTAATTATATCAGTGTATATGTTGTTTTATTTTTTAATAATCAAACAACTTGAATATTCCATGTCTGTTTTCATTCTTGTTTAGTCAACGGCGTATCCTTAAAAGAGCTGGAGGTTCACACGGTGTCGCGTGAATGGTCAGCGACCTCCCAGGTACGGTTGCGCCCCGCGTTACAATACATTACATTTTAAGGCGCCCTCTCGTCTCTCTCCTGGAGTGATTTCTGTATCCATCAAATGACCCGCGTTTGTGTGGAGCTAGGGTGGGAAACCATTCAGGAGAAAACATCCTCATTACACCCGACCGAGATTCGAGCTCCAATCTCCCCAGCACCGTAAGTCCAGTATATTGTGAAAGTGACGTCTTACTCTACGTTATCACTGAAGCGGGTAATTTTTTTTAGTATTGCGTCTTACTACCCGTTCGGTTTATACGCTTATATATTAATTACGCTAACGGTTTTAGGATGGTTATATTTAGAGGAAGTGTACCCGAACTCGCGTGGAGGGGGAGTGGAAAACAATTTTGGAAATACCACCCTCATTACACCTGATCGAGGTTTTAACTTTGATCTTTCCGTCATCGGCAGTCTAGTCTATTGCGAAAATAGCACCTTAGACTATTTGGCCACCGAAACGGGTAAGGGTACCCTTGATATTAAACGTATAAATAAGACATATACTTCCATCATGTGAATACAAGTGGTCTAACCTCAATTTTATTTCCTTCCGTGACATTTGAAACACCTTCAATAAAATACAATCTTTTGGTGGTCAACATTGTTAAAATTTTACTATATTATTATTGGTATTCAATAGGTATATTTTATTTATTTGAGGTATTTAAAGTACACTTTCTGAAGTGAGTTATTAAATCAGCACACGACTTATAAACTAAATTAAATCCAGAAGAGATGCAACCTCTATCCCTGACCACTAATTCATCACTGTGAAACGGGAAACTCACATTTCACCAATTATACATTTTTCGGCCATACCGGGAATCGATCCCGGGACCATTAACTTAGTAAACAGACACGATACAGCTTGAGCTAAGGTGCCCGACTAATTGGTATTATTAATAGGCCCTACATAAGTGACAGCTGCAGATCACATGACTTGGTGTATGAATACGTGAAAGTAGATCTAGTAACTTTTATGTCAGTTAATATGTCCATTCGTAAGAAAATCGGGTTTTATGTCACAATAACACAGTTTAATGTGGATAATTGAAATAAAAATTGGAACACGTGGTATCTTTCATAAAATCTAAAAGAAACTTGATTTTTTTCCTTCTTTTTATTGTGAATTAAGTAAGCCTACCCTAAACTCTTATATATCTCACACGCTATTTGCAGTTGCGTGCAACTCTAGTGGAAAATAAGCATTACTTGGCTCATATCTCCCGAGATCACGGGTCGAAATAGCCAATCTTTCTTCAGGTGACATTGGTGCATTTCTTTAAGTTCCTCACACGCTTTCATAATATTCAGTTATACTATAGAGGACTAGTGGTTGGTAGCTGGTACGCAAGAACTAAAAGTTTTAAAATAAAAACCATGGCTGATAGATAGCGGCTTATTTTGAGGGGATGGGAACTACATCGGCATCCACCCAAAGAGAGGCGGAGAATATAATCTTTGATCAGCCATTTGAATCAGTCCCCATAGTCTCGGGTTAGAGGTAGGCACTATATTTAACACACGCACACTTATATAATATGTATAACATAATAAAATAAAAGATTATAAAAAAATGAACGCAAAAACCTTTTTATCTGCCTCTCTCTCTCTTCCTCTCTCTCTATATATATATTCTTTCTCTATACATATATATAGTCTTTCTCTCTCTCTCTCATATATATATATATATTTAAAGCTATTTATATATATATATATATATAAATAGCTTTAAATAGAGAGTGCAATGGTACCAGGGGAGAACAAAAAATACTTGAGCTTATTTTTGTATTACTTTCTCTCGGACCCTTGGAGAAAAAAGTAATGTGATAGTAAATTAAAAATTGAACTCAAGATTTTGATAAATGTCAACACCCTCAAACCGAAAGATTGTTTTCGCGATGACGTTTGTCTGTGTGTCTGTATATCGGCCTAGAGCCGAAACCATTTTACCGATCGGGATAAAACTAGGTATCTAGGATTTTATTAAGGTTCACACGAGAAGTTTTTGGAATTATTTAGCTTAACCTAAAGTTAAGCGTAGTTTACTGAGTAAAGAAAATAAGATAAAAATCTATTAGTTAAAAATCATTTCTAACGATTTTGATAAAAAATTTCATATTTAGACACGTCTTAATATTATAAAACAAATGGAAATTCTAGTTTTTCCATTAACATGATCTTAAGTGTACTATACTCGTACATATGGGGGCGTTCAAGTATTACGTAAATACATATTTGGCCATTTTAACCCCTTCCCCCTTTTAAGAAAAAATAAGCAAATGCCTGACACTCCTCCACTCTTGCTTACGTAAGATTTGTCAGGTTTTTTTTAATTTGCTTACAGGAATAACCATTATTTTTCTCATGCAATTTTGCCTATAGCCTGAACAGGTAGTAAGACGTGATGATAACAAAATAATTAAAAATTCATGCACTTTATAAATTGCTGGTAATTATTAACAAAGAGGTGTAAATTAAAACCGTGAAATAATTGACAGTAATTAATACTGGTATGCAATTCATTTTAATTTATTGAACAGGTAAAATAAAAACAAGTTTTAAGATTATAGAAGTTTAAAATTTTAATTTACTTTTAATTTAAGATATAAAAATATTATTAGTGAATACATGAATATTATATTTATAAAAAAACACCCTAAGGCCTAAACTTCATTTAAACCGATGACCAACGTCCTTGAATCCATGTCTCAACANTAGGTCATTCAAGCTTTGACTTACTTCTATAGGCTTCTCCACTTCTTCCTCGTTTAGCCACTCAGCATGTTCATTGCTGCCCGAAGTCCAAGCGGCTTGCAATGCGCCCTCTCACAATTTTGCCCGTCTTTATTTGTCTTACGTAAGCATTGTTCTGACCCCCCCCCTCCTCCCTTGTCAGCAGAAATAAACAAAGCTCGAACACCCTCCCTCCCCTAAGGTGCTTACGTAATACTTGAACGTCCCCAACGCGGAAATTTCCAATTTTGATAATTTCTTCGCAGCTGTTTCAGATACGAAATAGCCCCTCATTGCAAAGTGTTAGTACTATTAAAATTAAAAACCTTTTATTTGAAATACGCCTTTATAAAACCAATAGTTACTGAGCTTTAACCCAATATATGTATTTTTATAGAGCTCTTTGAAAACAGAAATTGTTTGTTACGGTATGCTCTTTGGTGTACAGAGACGTTTCTCATTTCTCAATGTTTTTGTAACAGTGTAGGCCTATATTATTTCATTTATTTTCTTTTGTGGGGTGTTTCTGCAATAATGTATATTATTTCGTTTCACAAATGTTACGAACTTTTAATATTACGCAACACCCGCTTCGGTGGCCGCGTAGTCTAACCCGATACTCTCGCAGTAGAAAAAACTGCTGATAACGGGTAGACCGAGGTTCAAATCTCTATCGGGTGTATTGAGGGTTTTTCCCAAAATGTTTTCCACTCTGCTTCCACATAAATGCGGGTACACTTTTTCCAAATATAAACTTTCTAATCCCTAAAACTATTAGCGTAATTAGTACCAAGCGTATAACCCTAACGGGTAGTAATACGCGGTGGTAAAATAAAAGCAACAGCCACCTTTACACCGGAAAAGAGAAAACTATGTTTGCCACTGCGATGATACTACAACGTTTAGCTTTCTATATTTTTGTTAGACGCAAAACCTTTCGAACTACCCTTGTATATAATTATATATAAAGTATATATTTGCAATATGGTTCACACAAAGGTGGTTTTTTTGCTCCAAGTCATACTACTCAACCAGACTACACGCATTTAATCACTCTAATAGATTGAGAATGAGGGAGTCATAATTTATATGAAGTGTACCCGCATTTAAAGGAAGATATAGGGTTTTATTAACATCGCGTCTTACCACTCATTCTGGTTATACACTTATGTACTAATTACGCTGATGGCTTAGAGATGAGGAAGGTTGAATTTAGAGGACGTGTACCTGCATTTGCGTGGAGAGAGTGGTAAACCATTTAGGGAAACCACCCTCAGTACCCGACCGGAATCGAACCACGATACTACTACAATCGGCAGTCTAGTCTATTGTGAGAATAGCGCCTTAGACCATGCGGCCACCTAAGCGGGTGATAGCTTAGTAAAAAAAATCCTTAGTACATTCGGTTGATCTTAAAGCCCCAATCTCCTCGTCATCGGCGAAACATACTAGATGAGCTTGACGTTTAATCCACGGACCCGCCGTTGTGGGCTAAAAAGGCTATAAAAGACAAACCCCAAATTTAAGTGGAGAGGTTATAAAATCCTTAGTGATAACTACAAGTTGAGAATCATCCCATCGGTTTACCCGGCCGGGTTTCTAACCCCGCCCGCTCGGTCGGGTACAGTACATTATCCTTGCGGATGAATCTGGTTCATTCGTTGTAGTGTCGCTGTGTGATTCTCCGTGCATGTAACCAACCACCACGTATTATATAATATCTGAGCCAGACATGTCAATGGGTGTTGTCGTGAGATAATAGAATTGTTCGCGCTACTGGATGCGTCGGTAATTACTGCATCAGTAATTCCTCTCATTCCGCGAATAAACGTCGTAGTGGAGACACTGCCGGTATTGAGACGTCGCTCACCCGGTTTACTCTGCTGTGGTTTGGAAATCAAAGGCGAGCTCAGTGGCGCAATGCGGGAGGGCCCAATGATATAAGGGGGCCTGTGAAGGGGAACTTTAAATTACTATAAATTTGGTGGAAATAATTGTAATCAAATAACTTATGTCCTGATTATTGACTATTTAGATATTTGAATATGTTTATCATAACGTGATGTAAATTATAACTAATCTATAGCATTATTTCAATTATTTCATTCAGTTTTAAATAGCGCCGAATATGTTTTATCTTCATGCAGTCAGGCTGACTGACTGATGACGTTCTCAACACACAACTGAGGTTAAAACAGTCATTATAAGGTTTGATTACTAAATTAGTAATTATTTACGACTGTTAATTATTTCTTATAACATTTATTAAGGTGTTAGATTACTTGGAAAAGGAGGCACGAAAATAAATCTTGTTGGAGGAGGGGGTAAGCTTAATCTGTTACGTGACTGGACGTGATCAAACGAGAATATTCGTCTACCTTGTGCAATCCTTATACTGAAACACGGACTTTTTGAAAACAGGAGTGAATGTATCAGGAAGGGGGAAAAAAGTCCTATAAGATTGAAACACAACCACCCGCTGCAGTGGTCGTAGGGTCTAAGGCAGGGGCCGGCAACCTTTTTGATTATTATTTTTAGTTGAAAAATTACACCAGGACACGGGAATCGAACCCGGGACCTTTGAATTAGAACGCCAATGCTCTAACTACTGAGCTATCCAGGAATCGTCCCGTGCCCTGGGTCATTCTTCACTCATATTGTAAGGCAGAGTTTGTGATGGACGTGCGGAAATTGTTAAATATGAGTGTTTAGTTAAGATCACGAGCTATTAGATAATGCAGCCATCTTCAACTCGGGAGGGCTTTATGCTTCCAATAGTGCGATGCCACTAATTGAACGAATGCGTATATAATGATGTATTAAATATCCAAGCAAGTTAGTTAATGTTATAGCCGCATCTAAATATAATATTCGCGTCCAGGTGTCCTTAAATTTAAAGAATATGATATCTGTGGTTTTGCAAAAAGATTTTCCACTCTACCTCCACACAAATGCGGGCACACTTCTCCTAAATTAAACCTTACTCATTATTAACCCACTAGCGTAATTATTACATAGACTTATACACCGAACGGTAGGAAGACACTGTGCTATAAAATAAACAAATTAAACACTAGGCGTCCATAATGTCGGCCAATGTAGTGGCTTAGAACGAAATATTCGATTTTCCTTACGAAATTCCAGCTTTTCTGTTGTGTGTGCAGTGACTAATCTGTATAATCATTCTTTGTTCAAATCAACATGGAAATTATCTTTGTGTATGAGTGTACAATAAATACATCGGTCTATTTGGCTAAAAATAATAACTCAATTCTAATTTAAGTTGTATGATGAAAAAATTAGAAAAATTACAGCAAAAATTAGTATATATTTAACGAACCAATGATAGCCAATACATACAATTTTTTTTTACATTGATGATTTTTCTTCTTCTTCTTCTTTGTCTTAAAATATTTACCTCTGGTCCCAAAATGGCTGTTATAATAGCCGGTCCTAACATATCTTTTTCAAAATGTTCTTTGATTAAGAGAATCAATTTCCAAGACTAAAGAGACATTTTTCTTGTTATTTGAATGTTGTTATGGTTAATTAACTTTAAAATCAGCAAAATTGCCCATAATTCGCAGTTAATAGGTTAAGCATGGTATGAAATTTCTCGAAAAAGTTTTATTTTGTTTAATTTTGCTCATCTATTACAAATTCAAAAACGATACAGTGAACTTCTATTAATTTTATTTGATAAGTCTATTTAAGGAAATTTAAAAAAATACGCTAAAAAAACCTTTACTAAATTGTATCATTCATTGCACAACCCCATAGTTTATTTTAATAGTTATTCTAAATTAAAGAAATAAAAACATTTAAAGACATTCGACAGTAAGAATTACTAAGATTTTTCGAGTATATAACATATTGTCGTGGGGGCAGAGGTGCTGTCTTGTAAAATATAGCAAGAAGCATCATATAAGTCCATTCCAGCAACACCGACCAGGTAATAAAGCCGGCGTTTACTTTACCTGGGTGTGTCATTAGTTGGGATTATCTGACCCTTTGTCTCAGCAAGGCATATTATTCTTTGCTAGTCACTTTTGTCTCTTCAATAAGTATAGACAAAACAAGAAATTTCATAAAACATACATTTCAAATCTATATTACTAATTATCAATCCAGACACATTATATGAGCAAAATTAACAAGAAAAGTTAGGTTAAAAAAAACAAATTAATTCTAAATAACGACATTATGTACTACAAAATGAGATAAAATCAAATTATTGGGGTATAAAAAGAACAGTATTTATAGCCTATATGATTAAAAATGAATTAATTTTATCACTTTTAAACTAAATTTTGCTTTACATTAAAAATTAATTTTCTTTAACATATTATAAATATTTCATTGTATAGACCTCATATACATGTCTAGTTATACTACATTTTAGCGCCATACATTAATTACGTAACCTTAACAATGGTCCTTAAAAAGCATAAAATATTAAGTGTGATTCTTTATAACTCATGAACTGTAATGATGTGAAATTATTGAATCATTATTTATAACTTGTAATTACACACTTGTTAAAATTGTGCTATACCATTTTTAACTGACAAATGACCTTTATTGGGCAAACTTTCTGGAAATATTTCTTTTACACATAATGTGTGCTGCCAAAAGGTGTAATTCAATAATTAGATACGCATACTCTCATATAATTTCAACAAGTAAGATTAAAACTCGTCAATATCTGTTGACTACTATATTATTAAAACAAGTCGCACCACAAAACATTTTGACAATAAACCTCCGTTTTCTGTTGGGACTTCCGAAAGGTTAATTGGTCCATATAAATGTGGCCTTTCCCTTTCTCACTCTCTTTGAACCGCCAGAAATTTCATAGCGACTGTGGTACAGGACTGGGGGGCATAGGACTAGAGGAAGAGGCAGAGGGGATTGTTATTTGACAATTACACTCATGTCGGGTTATCATTGCGTGCAGAAATTAACTCATTAGCTTCGAAACTTCCTGCACACCGAACAGTCCGGTCTTTGTGTGTATGTGTGTGTGATAGAGGGTAAAGGGGGGGGGGCTGCATCCCAGAGAGAGGATGACAGTAAGAGAGAAAGACACATATCGGTAAAAAGAAACATGTGCGAGACAAATACAAACCCAAAAATAGGTTGAGTAAGTAACATACATGCATAGAATGCCAAACAAAGGTAAAGGAAGAAAAAATAAGATATAGGGAGAAAAACGCAAAGATAAATGATTTATTAAAAGGAGATCAAGCCGGTAGAAAGAGAGACGGGTGATTAAAGTTTAGTAAACAAATGGAACGCAAATAAAACAGTGGCATTAAGGGAAAAGAAAAGCAAGCTTAGAAGAAGCAAAAACTTATTTACCTATATACTACACACAATGAGAAAGAGATTGATGATTAATGATTAATTTATGATGAAGGAACGAAGGGAAAATTACCAAATAAAAGCAAAGAGAAATATAAATCGTTCGATGTTAACAGAACATCATGATGAAATATTCTGCTCTAAGCTCCGTTCATATTCACTTTGACGTTACACATTTTTAACGAACCCTTTTACTAAACAGAGTTTATATTCAGTTTGAACACTGCAGGAGCGTGGAAAGGGATTGGGAAATACCAGCCCACCCTCCCACCCCCTAAACATTAATATCGGTGTCAAAGGTGTCTACTTTGGGACAACCACTAATACTTTAGTTTAGATCAAAGTGGTTTCTGATCTAATTGTCTCGCACATGATTTAGTGTTACAGTCGACACTCTCATTTATAAAGGGGATCAACTTCATTTCTGTTTCTTTTACCACCCCAAAAATCAAAAGCGTTCTTATGCTATTAACTGTCAAGTATGAACTATTTACTGTCACACATGCACGACATAACGGGATATTCTTTGAAGTGAACAGTTGTTCTTTTATTTTGGTAATTTATTTTTACGCTTCTTTTATGTATCCTTTAACACAGGCACGGGTTCACTGCCAAACAAACGCATTATGGTTAATTTGTTCAGATTGAGGTTTCATAGTGTCTTTTAAATAAAATAACAGGTGCAGTAAATTATCTTATTCAGCTATTTACTTCAGCAAAACGTATCAAGCACAAACATATTTATACACTTAGAGGCTCTTAACTAATTATATCCAGTCTCCTTACATTTTATCAACCACTTCACGAAGCAGCTGTGTATATTGGGTTAATGATATGAATCAACCATCCCTATGGTGTAGTGGTCAGTGAATCTGGCTATAAGTTTAGGGGTCCTGGGCTCAATTCCCGTCTGGTACCTTGGGTTTTCCTTAAAGCGGAATTACCCCAACAGTCACGATGGTTTGGTTAATTAAACTCAAGTTAGGTTTAAGGGTCGTATGCAATAACTAGACTAAGTGGGTGCTAAATGGACACTAGTGAGGGTTTGCTTGCGTCATCATAGGTTAAAAGGTGGGCCTGATAGTGTGCTCCGTACCACACTATCGGACCACTAAGCATTCACTATACGTTCCTTAATACCACCCTAAGTGTTTCCACTGGTTCCTTCATAATCACTATCAACATCACCTCATCCCATCGGAACATAGGAAGAGCCTCCATGAAAAGGATGTACGATTAAAGTACTTTCGGGCGTCCCCTGGGCAACGGTACATTAATAGGGTCTACGGGCTAATCCTTCAACAAACTGGGCTACAACTCCTACGAGTGATGTAGCCCAGACTCACAATATCAATATATTACTATTATTTGAATCGAATTGGTTGAGCAAATTTAAAAATAAAAAGCCTTCATTGACATTATTCGCAGATCTTCATTTTTTTTTTATAAAGGTGTTTAATTCATTCAGCTAGCGCTCCTCACAAATTTGAATCAGTCTTTATTTTTCTTTATAACAAATTTTAAAAAAAAGCATTTTTTCCCCCAGTGAATGTGACCCATAACGATGAACTAGCTGTCTATGGAGCCAGACTCGTATTGCTCTTACTTGCCGCTAACGAAGAGGTAGGTATTCGAACTACACCAGTTTGCGCCGAGAGAAATTTCTTACATGGTTTCATCATCATCATCATCATCATCACACTATAGAAAGCTCAAACTAAAGCGCCAACCTCGTCTGGTAAAGTTTTGATGTGAAGGGGTCGCTGGAGGTTTTAGTACCGGTCAGTTGTACTATGAGCGATTTCTATTAAATTATTTTTCGCTCTTCCTTTATTCAAATGCGGTTACATTTTTCTAAATTTTAATTCACCCATCCTTACCCGTTAGTGCGGTTAAGCCTAATAAGACATTAAGGGGAGGGTGGAAATCGTATTTTAGAGAACTTACACTAGAATTAGCGTGGAGGGAGAGTGGGAAACCCACTGCTATAAATAACATTTGGAAAAAAAACCAGTGCACTTGGCATTAATTCGAATCCCAACAAGCTTATCAACCTTGTGCAATACAATTCTAATGTCTTAAATTGCGAAACCATCGTATCAAGTTGGTAGTATATTAATTGTTAATTATTTTAGACCCGATTCGGTGGCCGCATGGTCTAAGGAGCTACTCTTGCAATATACTTGACTACTGAAGACGGGGTGATCGGAGTTCAATCCCGGTTGGGTGTACTGAAGGTAGTTTTTTCCTAAATAGTTTTCCACTCTCCCTCCACGCAAATTTGGGTAAAATTCCTCTAAATTCAACCTTCCTAATCCCTAACATATAAGAGTAATTGGTGCATAGGCGTATAAGCCGAACAGCTAGTAAGAAGCGATGTTAGAAAATACTTTAGGTGAATATCATCTTGATTCAAACTGGAGTCACTATAACCGCAGATAATGTCATGACACACTCCAAATTACTATAAGAGCCTTAAAAAAATGTTTACTGTCAACGTTTGACATTTTACTATAGGCCTAGTATTAGTGTAATTTTATAGGTATTAAAATTGACGGCTGCAAAACCCATGAGTCATGACTTGATGTATGAATACGAGAAAGTAGATCTGGTAGATTTTTAGCCGTGTTATTAAATTTGAACTCGATGATCGTGTCGATGAATTTTTAGCCTTCTCTTTCCAGCAGTTAATTAACTATAGGCCTAGCTTGGCTTTATAAAGTACGGTATTTTCTTACTGTAGTAATTATTTTTCATTTTTGTACAAAGAAATATTGAAAAATATCGTGAGAAGATGATTTTGGTTGGAAGAACAGTAGAGAAAATTCAAACATATTTCTTTACGGCCAACATTGATACAATTTTACTATAACATTTGTGTTACTCCATAGGCATTGATAATATCTATTAAAAGTGACGGCAGCAGATAAAATTATTTGATGTATGAATATATTAACATTTTTTGTTGTTATGTTAGTAACTAACTGCTACTGTTCTTTCTACCAAAATCATATTTAGGTTAATTATGTTGTCTGTGGAATGCGCTAAGTGTGTTAATAGTAAGTAAGGCTATGTGTGACAACTTACCCTAGAGCTTGTTTGCTTGTTAGTGAGGGGTGCAGGGGCGCATCGAACATTGCTTCAACCCTCCCCCCCCCCC
>CABFWB010000697.1:77688-132987 GCA_902151455.1 Timema bartmani | reverse complement strand
TCCAACCCAACCCAGGATCCAACACGTGTGGGAGTTATCGATTAGAGCGTGGCCTTCTTATTGGTGCCTTTATTGCAGCACACGACGGCCCAGCCAAGTACAGCCGCAGGCATAACAAGTACACTCTTTAAATACGTCTTTCACCTGCTGAGATCTGTTTTTGTTCGCAATCACCCCAACCACCAATGATACCTCATTCTACCTCCCATTAGGTCTATTCGCATATTAACACTCATGGGTTAGATATACAGTGGCGTATCGTGAAGTGTTGCCAGGGTAGGCAGAGCTGGGTTTTTTTCAAGCATCTCTTCTTTTTTTACCCTTTCAGGCTATACTTACGTATACATATTATAACTACGCTAATGATTTAGGGATGAGCAAGGTTGAATTTAGAGTAAGAGTACTTGCAGTTGCGGGGAGGGAGAGTGGAACCTAATTTTGAAAAGAAAAATCACTCTGAGAACACCAGACAAGGATTAGAACCCCGAACTCCCTGTCATCGGCAGTATAACCTAGCACGAAAGTGATGCCTTAGACCATGCAGCCACCAAAGCAGGCTAGAGATTGTTAAAACTTTACCTGTGATAATATGTTCTACCCCCCTTCGTCTCGCACCCCATTTAATCAATCACACGTTGATTCTGCTCTTAATATAACTTGATTTTCTTACGAATGGACATTTGAAACACCTTTTAGAAAATACAAGCAAACTTTTTGCCGTCAACGTTTATAACATTTTATTATATTATTAGTGTTATTTTATAGTTATTGATATTATATATCAAAAGTGACAGCTACCTATTATATAACTTGAAGTATGAATACGTTAAAGTAGATCTAGTAACTTTTCCTTGCCCTCAGATACGTCCATTAATAATAAAATTGGGGTATACCTGTATTTCCATTGGTACAGACCAATGGGTGTTCTATCGAGTGAGGGTAGCGTATCACAGGTAGAGTTTAAACAAGTACCACTTAACCAGGCAACAACCCACACAGGTAGAGTTTAAACATGTACCACTTAACCAGGCAACAACCCACACAGGTAGAGTTTAAACAAGTTCCACTTAACCAGGCAACAACCTACACAGGTAGAGTTTAAACACGTACCACTTAACCAGGTAACAGCCCACACAGGTATAGTTTAAACAAGTACCACTTAACCAACCAGGTAACAACCCACACAGGTAGAGTTTAAACACGTACCACTTAACCAGGCAACAACCCACACATGTAGAGTTTAAACACGTACCACTTAGCCAGGCAACAACCCACACAGGTAGAGTTTAAACACGTACCACTTAACCAAGTAACAACCCACACAGGTAGAGTTTAAACAAGTATCATTTAACCAGGCAACAACCCACACAGGTAGAGTTTAAACAAGTACCACTTAACCAGGTAACAACCCACACATGTAGAGTTTAAACAGGTACCACTTAACCATATAACAACCCACACAGGTAGAGTTTAAACACGTACCACTTAACCAGGTAACAACCCACACAGGTAGAGTTGAAACAAGTACCATTTAACCAGGCAACAACCCACACAGGTAGAGTTTAAACAAGTACCACTTAACCAGGCAACAACCCACACAGGTAGAGTTTAAACAAGTACCACTTAACCAGGTAACAACCCACACAGGTAGAGTTTAAACAGGTACCACTTAACCATATAACAACCCACACAGGTAGAGTTTAAACACGTACCACTTAACCAGGCAACAACCCACACAGGTAGAGTTTAAACAAGTACCACTTAACCAGGTAACAACCCTCACAGGTAGAGTTTAAACAAGTACCACTTAACCAGGCAACAACCCACAACGCACCACTGGCTAGAGATGAGGAAGGTAGAATTTAGAGTTAGTATACCCTGATTTGCGTGAATAGAAATAAGTAAATCATTTAAGTAAAACCAAGGGGGGTATTTTGGATTATTGCCAGGGTAGACAAGGCTTGGATGGACTTTACCGCCCTCTCGCCACTATCCAATGGACCAAACCAACACTAAATAAAATATATATTTATTGGATTAAAAGGGTAAGTTTGTTAGTATAGTCCTGTCAAGCCTTGCTTGTTTCAGGCAACCCGCCACGAGCTATTGAAGCTACCTCAGCGCATCCGGCTGGGATTCGAGTCCCGATTTCTCAGTCACCAGCAAACCACACTAAACGAGAATGATGCCTTTGTCCATGTGTGGACACAATTCTTATTTTAGAACACTCATGTTTTTTATTCATTGGATAGTTTGTTCTTAGATAACTGTGACACTCGAGCTGAACTTAGCGTTTTGCTGTTCAGCTATGGTGCCAGTTTTGATACCAGGAAATTAAACCAGCTAGTTTAAGGGAACAGAAAGATAAAGGATAAATTTCAAAATAAATTCTTCCGGCTTACCAAGTTATACTCCACTATACTAACTATGCGGCCAAATGTATGTGGACCAAATATCATTTTCATCTATTATTATTATTATTATTATTATTATTATTATTATTATTATTATTATTTGCATCGCGTCTTACTACCCGTTCGGATTATACGCACTTACATTAATGTGTAATGGTAGGGTGATTGTGAGATGAAAGTGAGGACCTATAGTTTAACGTGGAATCCGAACCACGGTTGGAGGCCTGGCATTCCACACATTCACAAGTTGTGATTAATACACGTCTTGTCAGAGGTGAAGGAAGGGTTTGGCAATTTTGTTTTTAACAGATCTCAATTAAACTTAAAACATACATACATAGACAGCCTGGACTTTGGTTTTTTATTTCTTCTATAGGATCAACATTTTGCGTCATACGACCCAAAAGATAGTTTTATCCCAAATAAACTGTTAAAGATCAAAACTATATCATTTTAATCAAAATAGCATAAACTATTAATGAGTCAGCTAATTTATTTGGTGCCAATCGGTTCAGCCAGATCTTTAAGTTAAGAATTGGAACCCTTTTAGGTTAATCAAAATTAATTTCTAGGTTCCTTGGATTCTAGTTATGTAAATTTGTAGAAATTATTAAAAGTTAAATATATAAAAATGAATTAAAATGGTTGACATAAAATAGTTTATTATTTTAAATAACCCGCCTCGGTGGCGTAGTTGGCTAACGCGCTAGTCCTGTTGAGCTCGACTGCCGAGGACGGGGAGATGGTTGAGTGAACTGAGGGTGGTTTTCCCTAAATGGTTCTCCACTCTCCTTCCACGAAAATGCGGGTTCACTTCCTTTAAATTCAACCTTCCCAATTCCTAATCCATCAGTGTAAGTAGTACTTAAGCGTATAAACCGAACGGGTAGTAAGATGCGGTGCTATAATAATAATAATAATAATAATAATAATAATAATAATAATAACATTTTAAATATACAAATTCTTTGCGTATTTTGTGTATTTTGTATTGTGTATATTTTGCGTATAGTGCATTTATTATAGCAACCCTTACTACATAAGACCCAATGTTTTAGATAATTTTGTGTCGATGAGTTGAGTTTGAGACAACTGAGAACCAAAATAATAAACCGGAACTGAAACAATTTTGAAACCAATCTATCAATAGTGTAAAAAAAATTTTTAAATTATTATATATAAAAATGTTGATTGTAAGAAACTTTTAGAAAATACAAACATTGTTTTGCTGTTAGCAATGATAACATTGCTACTTTAATATAAGTGATATTTGTTAAGTATTGATATCATCTATCAATAGGGGTGGCTACAAATCAAATGACGTGTGAACACGAGAAAATAAGTCTACTAACCTTTCTTTATATTAAAAGAGACTCTCTTAGGACATTTATCAAGGAAACCGAAATAAAAATAGGTAAATATTCCCTCTTTTTTCTCTATATTATATATTTGTTAGTAGTACCCGCATCGGTGTGCACGCGGTCAAAAGTCAGGTTCTCATTGTCTAGTTTGCCGGGGATGGGAAATTCGGAGTTCGTACCTCAGGTGGGGGTGTTCAAGGATGTTATTTTCCTAAGTTGTTTTTCACTCTTTCTCAAGGAAAATATAGGTGCACTTACTCTAAATTATACCTTCCTAACCTTTATCCAACCATCGTAATTTTTTNTGACCTCGGTGGTCTTGGGGAAAAGTTCTCGCCTCAGAACCCGATGGTCTACTACCCAGCTGAGGTTACCGGATTTTTCTCGAGCGATAAAAATCCATTACACAACTTCTTTCAGAGGGGAAGTAAAGCCATCGGCCTCATGTCGATTGTCGCATGTAAAAGAATCCTGGAAGGTATGTGAAAATACTTATCCTGGCAAAATTGGTAGGCTCTTTTGCTATCGCTCATAGAAATTCTCTTGTGCGCATATAATCAGTCGGTTCCAAATAGTTTTCAATCTCAAATATTTTATGAAATATTTTTTTATATTTTTAGTACTTATTGGTTAAGCCGTTAAACTGTTAATGACATATCCTAATTAGGCCTATAACAAAAACAACCGTTTCAAAAGCTGCCGAGTTACCAAATTGTGCAACAAGAGAACAAAAGCACTTTCATGATCATACATTTTACTTGTATTTCCTCCGGGAAGTGAACCCAATATATTTAGCCCTCTAGGTAGAGTGGATGGTTACTGAGCTAAGGTGTTGAACATGAACGTTTAAACACGTGGTTTTTGAGGACCGTAAATTTAATGGGAACATTTATGCTGAATTCATCATCGAAGCTTATAATCTAGTAAAAAAGCTAATTTATTCATAAACTTTAACCCCCCTCCGTGATAAAACAAAAAATTAAACTCAAACAACAACTTTTAAATGGCAAGTAATAATTTCTACGTCATTGGCATTGTGGGTTTATGGTTATTTCGTTTGTGCTGTATGTTTTATTAAAGAAAAAAATTCTGAAATTAACTTTATTTCAGAGTGAAAAAGGGAAAAACAATTCCCCATTAAATAGAATATATAAATAAATAAATAGAATCCTTTGGAGTATTTTCCTTTGTAGTGTAAAATATACACAAGCTGGTTTTAAATCAATCTTGGATAAGTTGAGAATGGATGCAAAATGTAAACTGGACTCAACTCTCCTCACCATGGCGTAAATTATTTGTCATGTGGTGAGGAGCAAGTGAAACTATTGATTGGATTTTATTTAATAAGGGGCAATTGACTTTTCCTTTTAAAGCCAATTGGTTCAGTCGATACATGACTTAAAAACTAACTTAGGCACAACACTCGGTCTCCCGGTCTGTGAAAGGCGAAACACCATTTTTGCGAATGATAGTTTTTTTGGTATTTAAGTAAACGAACCGCTGGACCCTTACATCAGTAGGCAGACGCACTATTAACTAAGATAAGTTATCAGACTAAAGCAAGATGAAAAACTGTCGGTGAACTCATACACTAAAATCATGTTTCAATTTATACCAACTGAAAACCATTGGCGAAAAAACCACCCTCACTACGTCTTTCCTGGGTTCAATCCTCGACGGCCCCGTCACCGGCAAACTAGACTAAATAATTATGTTATAGAAGTTAGACCACGTGACCAACGGTGTGGACTATTCTCAACTTACGTAAGATAATTAATCAAGGAGAGGGAAACGGGAGCTAGTGTACTCTCCTTTGATACAAGATATTGAAATTAGTTTGGTAGTTTTTGTTTAAATATACACTACCCGCGCCGTGAATAGCGTGGTGTCGGTGCCTGCCTACTGAGCTAAGGGTCCCTGGTTCGATTCCCAGCTTGGAAAAAAAGGGGGGGGGGGATTTCATTCTTGAACAGTGAACGGCTGGGGGCTGGGTGTTATGTTTTTTTCTAGAATTAAGTTATTTTATAAGTCGTGAGTTGATATAACCAATCGGTTCAGAAAGTGCACGTTAAAATATTTTAAATAAAAAAATTGTAGTCTTAGGCGTCAGGCTCACAATAGAAATGGATTGCCGTTGAGAGGAGGCTCTAAGTTCGAATCTCGGTTGGATACACTAGGATCTGATGTGCCATATAGAATTTATCATTGAGATTTTCCCCATTTTCCCTCCACGCTAATGAAAGTGCACTTCCTATACATAATATTTCTAACCTTTACCCTTAGAATTAAGTATTTTTAAAATCTTGTATGCACATCAGTGGTCGCATGGTCTATCACTCCACTTTCATGTTAGAGTGTATATCCGATGGTGGGGAGAGTGGAGTTCGATTCCAAGTCAAGTACACAAAAGAGTTGTTTTTAATAATTGTTTTTCCCCCTTTACACCCAAATGCGTGTATATTTTCCTTTAAGTTCTATTTTCCTCATCGCTACTGCCCCAGCAGTTTTTCTTAGCAGCGTGTCTTACTACCTGTTCGGGTAATATGTCTATGTACTAATTACTCTAATGGTTGGTTATAGATGAGTAAGGATGAATTTATACGAAGTGTACCAGCATTTGTGTGCAGAGAGTGGAAAACTATTTAGGATAACCCACCCTCAGTACACCCAACCAGGATTGAATCACGATCTCCCCGTCATCCACAGTCTAACCCATTGCGAGTGTGTCACCTTATACCATGCGGCCACCGAAGTGGGTATGATCGTAATTAATGTATGTGTAAAACATAAACGGGTACTAGGACGCAGTAAAATAAATCCTTATATTGAACTTTATTAAAATAAAATAAATATATATCTGCTCTTAAATTGAATGGTACGTGGCTTAGAGAGCAACATTCCTACCCCCTTTTAACCCCGTAGCCAGACATACCATGTCTCGTTCAATGATAGGGCCTGTTAGTGCGTGGGGGTGGAGGATCTAAACCTCCCTAATGAGAGCCGTGGAGTCGACTTTCTTAATGAAGGTTCTCGACGTGAGGGTCTAGTGTCGTGTTCCTTATCGGCTTTCAAGGAGGAGGCAAGAAAAAAAAAGGGGGAGGAGGAGGAGGGGAAAAAAAAAGTCCTAGAAAGATGTAACTCAAAGCGGGAGTTTATCGGTGCATATATTCCGTGACATTTACCCTGATAATGATCGTACGAACCTCGGTAATGTACAGAACGGTGTGGTTTATTAATGAGAGGGCTTATGGGCTGCGTCGTGCAAAAAAAGAAATAAGTACATATATATAAAGCCTTCTTCGGTGTTCAGTTCACTCAAGGGGTGACGGGGTGGAGGGGAATCTGACACAAATTTCTTCTTATAATTTGGTATAATTTTGTGTTGCACATTCGACATGGTTAAGTTTTGTAGAATTCGAAGGCTTACGCGGAAATATTAATATTTTGTAAAGTGCGTTTAAATCAATAAAGCTACTTTTTAGTTACAGTTAGTTTTGTAATTATTTTACATAATACTATTTTAAATTTACTTTTGTGTTAATATATATATATATATATATATAAAAGCTAAAATCATACCGGCTATCCTTGCATGTAAATTATATTATAGAAGTATATGTATATATATATTAACTATGTATATATTAACTATGCTTACATATAGGTTAGTTAATAACATTTTAGCTCTTTACTTATTTCTCTTTTTAATTGCTTCGGTGGCCGCATAGTCTACGGCCCCACTCTCGCAATAGAATGCCGAAGACTAGGAGATCGGAGTTCGATTCCGGTCGGGTGCACTGACGGTGGTTTTACTAAATGGTTTCCACTTTCTCTCTCAACGCAAGTGCGGGTGCACTTCATCTAAATATAACTTTCTCAATTTCGTACACATTAGTGTACTTAGTACATAAGTGTATAATCAGATCGGGTGGTAAGACGCGATGTTAAAAAAAATTGCCGTAAATAAAATTACTAATATCCAAATAGGATCTCTCCTGTCAAAGAACTAGTAAATAAACCCTATGAACGCATCAACCTTGCCTTAAAATTATAAACTCAGCCTTGGATGTCCTTCCTGTTCATTCAAATATTTTAATATGTATTTACACTATTTAGTGTCAAAGGCGAACAAGTGTTGGGTGAGCCTAACGTCTTAGATGTCTCGGACATATCTGTACTTTTTATTTTCATATCTCATGATATCGGCAAAGATCTTCCCACGTTTTAAAGTGTCATGTAGAGCCATTACACCCCCATCGGTGGACACGTGATCTAAGGTGCAGGCTTTTCAATAGAATGAATTGCCAGTGAAACGGAGGCTAAGGTTCGAATCTCGACTGTTTGTACCTTCGGACGTGGTTATGTGATTTTCCACTGTGTGTTCCTACTTACTTTCCAATATAACCAACTAATTTTATATAGTTAGATCGTTAATAGCCTGGTGTTGTTAAAACGCACAGTCCAATTTTCATAAATAGAGCCTTTTGGGAAATACAAACATATTTTTGTGGTCTGCATTGATAATATTTTATTAATATATTTTTATCTTTATTTCATTTTTATTTCTCGCTATCTTACAGGTAGAGAAAGTATTGTGACCGTAAAATTTGAATTCGAGATTTTGATGAATCTCGACGTTTCATGACCCCCCGAATCCTAAAAAGTGTTTTTTGAATCTACGTCTGTCTGTACCTCCAACTAGAGCCTAAACCATTTTTTTATCGGGCTAAAACTTGGTATCTAGGGTTTTCATAGGGTTACCCGAGGGGTTTTTGGAATTAAGGGTAGTTTACTGAGGGGCAAAAATAGAAAAAGTCGATTTTCTCAAAATTGGCACTAACGATTTTGATTAAATTTCATTTCTAAACATTTATAAATATTCCAAACAAAATGGCTACCCTCAATATTTCGTAAAAATGACTTTAAGGGCTCCGGTCTGTAAATTAACATGTTTTATCATATCTCCCAAACTATTTGAGATATGAAATTACTTATCATTACAAATATGTAGATCTATTTATAATACAAATATTTTACTCGGAGCATATTTTTATAAAACCAATAATTTTCAAGCTATACGCAAATATTTATATTCTTATCTTTTCGAACACAAAAGGTAAAGTATCGCGACCGTAAAAAAATATATATAACCTGAAATGTTGATGGATATCGACGTCTCATGAACCCCCGTACCTTAAAAAGTGGTCTTTGCAATGCCGTATGTCTGTGTGTCTGTTTAAACTTAAAATTAAGAGTAGTTTAATAAAGGGCCTAAAAGAGAAAAAATCGATTTTCTCAAAATCGGCTCTAACGATTTTGATTAAAATTTGTATCTAGGCGTTGATTAAGATTAGAAATAAACTGGCTATTTTCATTTTCCCATGAAAATGAATTTAGGGTACCTTACAGAAGCGGAAATGTCCGTATCTCCGCAACTATTTGAGGTACTAAATAACGTATCATTGAAAAATTGTAGTACTATTAAAAATAAAAAACTTTCATTTGAAATATATTTTTATAAAACCAACAGTTTCTGAGATATTGGCAAATATATGAATACAATTTTGTGAGCTTTAGTTGTAAAGAGATACTACTTAAGTTTTAACGCAATGATTCTCTAATCCCATAGAGTAATTAAATATAAGTAGGTCTCTCAAAAAGTTTGTTATTTTTCTTTAAAACTCTTAGGAGAAATGTTTGTACAACAATGATCTATCACCATTTTAGACTCAATAGTCAATATTAACATTTTTTATTGGTCAAAATTTATAAATGAGGTATTTAATAGCAATGAAATGACATGAAGATGTGCAACACTTAATAAAACGTCGAAAATTTTAAACGGAAGTTGAAATTTTAATACGAAGTGTTGACCCTTATGGACCCAATATTGATCTTTTTTATCGGTCTAAACATACAAATGAGGACATTAATTTTTTTCAAATAAAATTATAAAATTTAAAACAAGGATTAAAAAATGTTTTACATAAATATAGTGCAATTTATGTTTGGGTTTGTAAGTGTCTATTATTTTGTTTCACATATATTTCGAGTTTTAATTAAATATCTCCATTTTTAAACAATAGAGCGATAAAGTCCGTGCGGAGTTCCGTACCATTTATTTTACATCCATTACTGTTTCTAGCCTGTAACCTGGGTCACTTTTTTTTTATTCAAGCCATATAGGCTAGGCCTGTTGTAGCTTCATATGCCTTATAATCTAACTTAAAACAAGGACAGGTACAACATCCAGTCCTCGGACATTAATTTAACAATGTGAAAGGGTAAACCGATATTTTCATCAATGATAAATTTTTGGCCATGCCAGGAGTCGAACCCGAGACTCTAGCTCAGTAGACGGACACGCTACCAACTGAGCTAAGGTGTCGAACAGCGTTATCTCGTAAGTATTGATAATATCTATAAAAAAAAGGTTAGAGCTACAGATCACATTACTTGACGACGGAGATATATCTTTTTTTGTTGTCGAATTAGAACCACTAAGACGAGAGCCGTTGAAGCTTCTGATCCAAGCTTAATCTTTCATTTCAAAACTCGAAACACTTGGTATAGTCCTACCCGTGACTATACAAGGCCGTGGTCGGACCGAAGTCAAGTCACGTCACTACAGGGCATCACCGCTTAGCTCTGTGTTCATTCAGCCAGAGCAGGAGGTCCCGTGTTCAATTATTAAACATAGCCTTTCACAAGGAATGTGTGTGTTGCGTTCCGGCCAACCGGTCGACAAGTCAAGACACAGAAATTCGACCATAGTGTATCGATTGTTATTACATTCACTAAATATAAATCAAAAGAGAAAATATAGAGTATAAAAAATTAACTCTTTTAATGGATCAAAAACAGTGTTCGTTAAAGATTAATTGTGAAATTTTAACTAAAAATATAGCGAAATTAAAACATATGATAACACAAAGAACACAGATTGAGGACGATAATTTAGATATTACATCAAACAACACATCATTTGATAGGGTTAATGAATTCAAATATTCAGGAACAATTTTAACTAGCGATAACAATATTAGATTGGAAATTAAGAAAATAATACAGTCGGGAAATGATTGTTATTACTCGGTCAGTAATTTGTTGGCGTCTCGCCTGCTGTCAAGAAGTGTAAAACTCAGAATATACAAAGCCGTAATTTTACCGGTTGTTCTCTATGGGTACCAAACGTGGCCTCTTATCTTAAATGACAAATAAAATTTAGAATGTTCGAAAACAGGGTGCTTAGGAAGATAGTGGGTTCAAAATTGGATGGATATAGTGGGGAGTGAAGGAGGCTATAAAATGATGAGCTGCATACCCTGTGTTATCTGTTACCAGACATTGTTAGAGTAATAAAATCTCGCAGGCTACTGTGGGCAGGTCATGCAGCGCAAATGGGAGTATCTAGAACAGTGTTCAGGGTATTGAATGGCAAACCCGATGGTAAGAGACCACTGGGAAGACCCAGACGCAGATGGGAGGATAACATTTGGATATAGCTAAGAGAGATAGGGTGTAATGGGATAGACTGGATAGAATTAGCTCACGATAAGGATAGGTGGCGTACTTTTTTTAAATGTGACAGTGAACTTTCGAGTTCCTGATACCATAAAGTAAGTAAGTAAGCGAAATAAAAAAAAGATTAATCCTCAGCTTCTAAGTATCCGTTTAAAATATATGCATATATTAATTACGCTAATAGGCTAGGTATAAGGAAGGTAAAATTTTATAGAGAATGTTCCCAAATTTCCATGGAAGGAGATTGGGAAATCATCTTATGAAATAAAAAAACATTCTTTGTACACCCAACCGGGGTTTGAACCTTGATCTCCCCAACAATGTCAATATCCACTCCAATACGAAAGTGGTGCATTATATAATCCGACTACCTATGCAAATAAAACTGAAATTTTCTTAATAATATAATATATGTTAATCAAGATAACTTATTTATTGTGGCTTACGGGTATGAAAGTGTTAATATCCGAAAACGTCTACAAAGTGGTCAACACGTGTAATAAACGTAACATTTACTCGCACCCCATCCCAACATGTTAATAAATGAGCTACTGAGTTTGACTTTAATCCGGCATTTAATCCCCTTCCTGTTGGGGGTGGTTTATTCCACTTTGTAGTTTACATACTCTTTCAAAAGCGAACTCTGGCTAGTTACTTTAAAAATCATCCTATTTGCCCATCCACAGGGATTAAAACGTAGGCCTGCAAAATACACAATATCTAGTCTTCTCACCCAAATTTAGGAATACGTACTTAATAAGTTATTTAGTTTATTGAATAAGAAATGGGAGCTAAATTTTTAAAATATCAGGGTGGCCACTCAAACTTTAGAATACAATTAATTGCAACATAATTTATGATTTTCCTGGCCAAAAGAATAATTTTCCCGATTTTTGTAAAAGGCTTTTCTTCTGGATGTGAGACTTAAAACGAATTATTCTAAATGACTTTTTTAAGGTGTGTTGAACACACCACCACATTTTAGTACTGGAGCAAGTATTGTTAATAATTCCAAGATATTTTGAGTAGTCTTCCCTCAGAAAATTTTCAAAATTTTGATACCCCTAGAAACTATTTAAAGTGATTCTTGTCTGGATATTAAAAAAAAATCATGTATCTACAAGCTTTTTGGAGTGATTCATCACCAGAATTTTTTTGAAATTTGTATGGCCCTAGAAGCTATTTAGAATAGTATACACCTTTAAATTCTCAATATACGTCAAAATTCAAGCACGTCTCCAAGGTTTTTTTCATGATTCAAAAAATTCAAGCATTATTCCCAGTTTTCCTGGCTTTCTTGATAAATGGCCACCCTGTTATGGACGTTCTGCCGAGAAGAAATGTCCCACACTATGACACTACTAGTAGAGTCTTATAAGTCCTAAATACAGGAGTCCTTCTTTTCATACCTAAGGATGTTATTCTCAAATCCTCAAGTTATCGAACTTTCGAATCCTTAAGGATATTTGAAACTTGAGGATTTGAGAAAATACCGGATTAAAGATCCAAACATAATAAAAAATACTATTTTTCAATTTGAATCTCTTACTACTTTGCTTACTGATGGTTCAAAATAATTACAGGACAAACTTAACAACCAGACCCCAGACTATTAGTTTAACACTTAACCGATTGTATGAATGTTATAATGAATGCATTATAGTAAAAAAGTTTATATTTAACTACTTTTTATTACTCTTATTACCATAATTTTTTCCAAGAATCGGATTCGAATTATATATTTGGGATTCATATGTAAAGAAAAGATTCGGATTCTAGACTAGGAATCTTAAAATACCCAATTCCCCAATTATGCTTGGTTAAATTTTGAATTGCGAACGTTTTGACAAGTGCTGCGTGAATTACTGCTGTGCATTCGAAAACGTTAGGAACATTTTGTATATTTCTCTAGTTTTATTTTAAACAAATATTTTAGTTAATACTATTCATCTCAAGGGTAGATACATATTTTGGATGAGGGTAGCTAGTGGTATAAGATGAAAAAGGGAAGAAAAAAAAAATCACAGTTAAAGATTACATGGACCCAATGCATCGGAGTGAAATTCGAATCTAAACTATACCGTCACCGACAATAAATTATTATATTTTGTTTTATAAATTAATAATTTCAACAGAAAGACTATTCAAGAATTAACCTAATGGGTAGTATCACGTGACCACCAACGTGGGTGTAACTTGTCCCCGCAAAACTTAAAGACGTGGGTGGATCATTAGGAATACCTTGAGACATGAATTATAAATTACCTTCCTTAAACAATTATTGAATTTAATATTCCCAGTGAACCCAGATGAAATTAGAGCCTTGACCTCTTTGACATCGGCAATCCATACTATTGCGAGCCTGAAACCATGGAGCGCATGACAATGGTTCCAGTCTTTTACGATCTGGAGTCAGTCCTTAAACCGCATGGCCATCCATGCGAATATAGGATTTTAATGAAGCACGCTCAAATGAACTTGAAGCTCAAGTTAATTTCGTATATGTATTTTGTTTTCTATAGTTTAAGTTAGTATAAAGGTGGAATGATAATTATTATTTTCTGTCAAATTGGAATTGCGCTGTCATCAGAACTTGTATTGGTATCTTTTTAAGTCATCATTTCAAGAAAAAGTATGAAACTATTGTAATCGTGAAAATGTCCACCTGAAGATTATGATGAATCTTTGAATTTTATGTGTACCCGAAACAAAAAAAAAAGTGGATTTTACAATTCTGTCTCTCTTAATATTGAGGCTAATATTAAGGGTAGTATACCAATGAGGGATTTTTTTGAATTACAAATTTTTCGAAAATGGTTCAAAATATTTTATTTAAAATTGATATCTAAGTAGTGTTTTACCTGACAAATAACACTGTATACTTGTATTTTGGGTAAAAATTCGTTAAAGCGTAATGATTTTTGAAAACTCTAAATATTGAGAAAATGGCTCTAACGATTTTGTTTAAAATGTATGTTTGGGGAGTGTTTGACATGCCAAACAAAATTGTCTACTTGTTTTTTGGGGGAACATACATTTAAGGGTAGCTTAATGCTGACTAATTTTTTTTAATCAATATTTTAAGAAATGGCTTTATCGATTTTGTTCAAAATAGGAATCTGTTAAGTATTTTACTTGAAAAAAAAATATATATATTATATTTCTTAAATAATCATTTAATAATAGTTGACTAATAACTAATTGTTGAAACATTGAAATATTTTAAAAATAGTTGTAACGATTTAGTTTAAAATTAGTATGTGTATATATTTTATGCAATAGTAAATATTGTTTGCTGTTTTCTCAGAATACATTAATTTAAGAGTGGTTTATTTATGAAAAGTTTTGGAAAATTTTAAATATTTCCAAAATGACCTTTAAGAGTGAGTTTAAAAGCGGTATCTGGGAACATAATAATAATAATAATCTAGCACCGCGTCAAACTTCCCGTTCGGGTTATACGCTTAAGTACTATTTACGTTAATGTATTGGGAATGGAGAAGGTTGAATATAGAGGTAGTTAACTCGCATTTGCGTGGAGGTAGAGTGGAAAACCACTTAGGAAAAACCACCTGCAGTTCACCCGACCGAGATTCGAACCTCGATCTCCCCGTCCTCGGCAGTCGAGCTTAACACAACTAGCGTGTTAGCTAACTACGCCACCGAGGTGGGTTATCTGGGAACAGTTCTTCATGATAAATATGATAAATAACTTATTTTTAAAAGAGTGTGTACGATTGTGTCCTATCAATTTCTTTTCTGGTGGAAAAAAACCTTTTCGCCACTATCTCAGCATCCTTGCTGTAATCTGTTTCGAACTCTCCAACATACCACCTTAATCACAGGCTCAAGCACTAAACAGATGACGTAACACTCAATTTCATATTTTCCTTAAAATATAAACATACCATAATAATTTACAATCATAGTTTGTCAGCATTACCTAATCTGCGGTAGGTATATAGTTCCCGTTTACTGTTTTCAACCTTAGCCAATTAACAAATTATATCATACAAATAAAAGAAATGAGTAAAACGCTTGTATAATCCCAAAAACACACAAAAAAAAATCACCTCAGTGCCTCAGGGTGTTAAATTTGTCACGTGATTTGCTTTTTTCCGCCTTTTTTTTAAGCAACCAAATCATTAACGTTCAATTGTTCTCGCTCCTCTGAACTTCACGTGTCCAATTACACCTGATTCAAGCCATGCGCTTGCATTCAACCGAGTACTGATCCAATCAGTTTTATAGCTCGCGAACAAACAGGAGTTTGGAATCGAACTTGGACCCCGTCCAAATCATTTACTCGAGCGTACTGGAGTATGTGGTGCTTGTTCTACCATGAAATTGTTTCAACCTGGTCTCCACCTTAGAGGTAAGGCTGTAACTCACCGTTTCGACAAATTAGGACTGATGAAGAGTCGGAGGAAGTCCCAGAAATAAGGATCAGGAAAGGACTAGTGGAAACATAGATCCTTTAGAGATTTAGGATAACTTCATAGTTTTTTTAGCATCATGTCTTATTACCCGTTTGGGTTATACGCCTACGTACTAATTACACTGATGTGTTAGGGATTAGGAAGATTTAATTTAGAGGAAGTGCACCCGCATTTGCGTGGAGGGAGAATTAACAACCATTAAAAAAACTCAGTGCACCCAATCTCCCCCTCTTCGGCAGTCTAGTCTACTGCGATAGTAGTGCATTATACCATGCGGCCACCGAACCGGGTCTTTCATAATTAATTAATTAATTAAATAAACATAATCGAAAAATTATATCAATTTTAGGTTTTACATTCATAGATATGTGCCTACACAACATAAGCCTTCTCCTTTTTCCCACAGCGTTTTACTATCCGTCAGGGACATACAAATTTGAATCATGCTATTGTGTAGGGATGAGGAATAAATAATTTAGAGGAAGTTCACTTACATTTGCGTGGAGGAAGAGCGGAAAACAATTTATGAAAGGACACCCAGCTGGGATTTTTAGCCCTGACATCTCCATCGCCGGTACAACAGACTATAAGAGCCAGAAATTTAGTCCGCGTGGTCAACCGTCGAGGTTTTATTGGCATTTGTTCACACTAATAGATCAAGAATGATAATTATATAACTAAAGAGGAATTTACTCGCATTTAAATATATTAATACAATTAAGAGTGTAATTGTCTGTCTGTCGTGAGCATTTCTCTATACACACCGCACGCAGTGTGCTGACATTTTAAAATTAGAACCTCCTGTGCACAAAGATATTCACCTCGAAACTGAGATTTAAATTTTTTTATTACATTTTTAAAAAATTTATTAAAAACTGGGTTGGATGAAATAAAATGAAGATTTTTTTTTCTGTCTGTTTGAAGCAAAGCCGGGTAATTTTGTTAGATATGTATAAAACCACCTTGCATGGTCAATAGTACGCCTGGCAGGGATTCAAACCCTGATCTATCCGTCACTGGCACAATCCAAACTAGATGAATGCAACATTTAGTCTGTTTGCCTACCGATGAGGGAGTTACAAAAATAAATGGTACGAAACTCCACACGGACTTTCTCACTCTATTGTTTAAAAATGAAGATATTTACTCAAAACTCGTAATATATGTGAATCGAAAAATATACACCAGCAAACCCTAGCATAAATTGCGCTATACTTACGTAACACATTTGTTTTATCCTAGTTTTGAATTTTATAATTTTATTTTTAAAGAATTAATGTCCTCATTTGTATATTTTGACTAATAAAAAGGATCAATATTGGGTCCACAAGGGTAAACACTTCGTATTAAATTTTATACTTCCAGTTCAAATGTTCGACATTTTATTAGGTGTTGCACTTCTTCAGGTCATCGCATTGCTATTCAATTCCTCATTTATATATTTTGACCCATATAAAATATAAATATTGACGGTTGAATCTAAAATGATAGAGATAAGTCATGGCTGTACAAACATTCATTTCCCCTAAGAGGTTAAAGGAAAATGAACATACACTTTTTGAGAGACTTACTAATATTTAATTATTACTCTATGGCATTAGAAAATTATTGCGTTAAAACATAAGAAATATATTTGTACAACTAAAGCTCATAAAATTGTATTAATATATTTGCCAATATCTCAGAAACTATTGGTTTTATAAAAATATATTTCAAATAAAGTTTTTAATTTTTAATAGTACAATGAAAAGTTATTTAGTATCTCAAATAATTGCGAATATATGGAAATTTCCACTTCTTTAAAGTACCCTAAAAGTCATTTTCATGGAAAAATGAAAATATCAATTGTTTATGATCTTAATCAACGCCTAGATTTGAATTTTAATCAAAATCGTTAGAGCCGATTTTGAGAAAAACTTTTTCTTTTCTTTTTGCCCTTTAGTTAACTACTCTTAATTTTAGGGTTAGATAGACATACAGACAGACGGCAATGTAAAGACCACTTTCTAGGGTTCGGAGGGTCATGAAACGTCGACATCCATCAACATTTCGGGTTAGATTTTTTTTAGGGTCGCAATACTTTACCTTTAGTGTTCGAAAAGTTAAAAAAATATATATGTTTGCGTATAGCTTAAAAGTTATTGGTTTTATAAAAATATGTTTCAAATAAAATATTTTTATTATAAATAGACCTACATATTTGCCATGATAGGTACTTTTAAATCTCAAAGAGTTACGAAGAAATGATTAAAAAATAGAAGTATTTACGCATCATACCGGAACTCTTAAAGTCATTTTGAAGAAAAATTGACGGTAGCCATTTTGTTTGGAATATTGATGAATGTTTAGAAATGAAATTTAATCAAAATCGTTGGAGCCAATTTTGATAAAATTGATTTTTCTCTTTTCACTCTTTAGTAAACTACCCTTAATTTTAGGGTTAGATATCTTATTCCAAAAACCCCTCAGGGCAACCCTATGAAAACCCTAGATACCAAGTTTTAGCCCGATCGGTAAAATAGTTTAGGTTCTACTCCGAGGTACAGACAGACAAACGAAAATTCAAAAACAACTTTTTCTGATTCGGGGGTGGGGGAGGGGAGGGGGGTGTCGGTCATGAAACGTTGAAATTCATCAAAATCTTGAGTTCGATTTTTTTACGATCACATTACTTTATCTACCTATAAGATAGTGTGAAAGTAAAAATAATAGTTCACCATGTTATAAAAACAATATATTAGGTTTCGTACCACATACTTACTCCAGTCGATACAAAGTTTTTGCCGGCTGTAAAACATGTGATGATAGCTCAAAAAACTACTATAGTAATAATATAGTAGAGCTACCATTTTAGGAAATACAACCAAATAGTTTTACGGACAACATTGATAACATTCTACTAAATTTTTAAGTGTTATTTCATTGATATTTATACCATCTATCAAAAATGACAACTCTAGATAACATATTTTTATGTATGAATACAATTAATGTAGTTTTATTAACTTTTGTAGCTCTCAGATACAATCCTTCCTACTATAATCCTATAATATAGCTACTACTATGTATTTATAACGCTATGGGACATTCTATGGTTCTAATTTTTTGACAAATGGTGTCAATTTAGGCAACTGTATTTTAATTATAATGAAAATTCGTCACTATTAGCTAAGCTACAATATTTTATATAGGCTACTATAAAAGGGTTTTCAAGGTATGGATGGATTTTTCACTAAGCGTCTGGTAAGGTTTATGCCTTAATTAGGCCCAGGCCCTGTTTCCCTACGAGTTAATTCAAACTTCTCCAGCATAATTATCTGTTTATAGAAAGATGATAATTTAATTTACAATTTTCTTCCCCAAAATAAGGTCTTATGCCTCGGACTGATTTCAACCCCGGCTTGTCAAATAAACTAATGCAATTTTAAAATTATATGTATATATTAATTAAAAATATTTTAACCAAACTAGTTTCTATTAAGTTCATATGTAGAATATGACAGCAATGCACATCATCATGACTATCAACGAGTATTTCTTCCTCATTCTGACTTTTTGTCATAATTTTTGAGTTGTAGCTGTGCGTAGACTAGTTCGTTACTTTCATGTAGGCTACTGTATTGCATCACTTTTATTATATATTATATTATCATTATATATTATATATTCACTATGTATATATATACATTTTATATACATTCACTCGCACCCATACGAAAGGTTCAAAGTCTGGGGCCTCCGTGGGATAAGTTCTTGTTGTGAAGGGAATTTCTAGGAATTGTCGTCATTGGTGGAAAGGTTAACAGGGTTCGTTCTAAAGACCTGTAGAGGACCTCTATAATCACCTTGGAGAGTTCTTACGCGTGCCCAAGAGCACTAATGGCCTCAACCGTGGTCAAGACGATGACCAACCCTCGCTTGGCTCCAATCCTGGTGGGATCAAAATTTAGTCTCGTCCATGGGCCTATTTCATGAAGTAAAAAAGTATTTATCAGGTGAAGAGTCTCTGGCTTAGCCCCGACAAACGACTTGTAGTTGTAAATTTTGTTTCTCGAAGCTATTTCGTGACAAGTGAGATCCAAGTGTATTTTAAATGGGAGTGACAAGTGTTTGTTGAAGCTACACCAAATCAAGCGACTACTGACTAGGTCTTTTTTTTTAGCACCGCATCTTACTACCCGACCTGGTTTGAACCGCGATCTCCCCGTCATCGGCAGTCTAGTCTATTGTGAGAGTGACTGACGCCTCAGACCATGCGGCTACCGAAGCGGGCTAGTGACTAAATGATCTAAGGTCAAACGACAAGTGTTTTGTTCTGAGATGACAGGTTTTTTGATCCTTCAAAAATAAACGCCTGTCAAATCTGCCAATCATTTTTCTTTTTACGTTTACAACGGGTTCGTGTTCGAATCCCGGCCTTGAAATTCAAGTCGAGATTTTTCAGGAAGTTATAACGAATGGTTTGGAATTTCCCTGTAATCAGGTGGTCCGAGGCGTGTTAAGTGCTTGTTATGGGGTTTTTTTTACTCCTCCTTTGACCACACTATCTCTCTCTCTCTCTCTCTCGGCCACGGGGTTCGAGGCAAGCAAGCGGGGAAGGCGCGAGTGAAATGTAGGGTAGTGCGTGCGCTCCGTCTCTATAGTGCGAGGAGAAAGAGCCAGCCAGACCTCCATCGTATCGATCCTCGTGGCGGACCCAGGACGGGTTCAAGTGGGGCCTGCGACGGGGGAGATGTACCTATAGCCCTCCCGGCTGATGGCTGGCCTGGGCCACTGATTTTTTTTTCCCCCACATACTTTTGCAGTGGCCTGTCACTTCGCGTTTACGTTGTCAACACTTTCAGCAAGTGTTGAGAGGGGGAGGCGAGAGGGGGTTACAACGGCGAATGTCCGTTCTCGATTTGTAGTGATCCCCTCCTTGTCATGGAAGGAAGCCTTGTTTATTGTATACTTATTTATAATATTGTTTGTATTTATTTACCAATGGTTGTTCTTTATTTTTTTATTTAGCACCATGTCTTACTACCCGTTCGGGCTATACGCCTATGTACTAATCAATCTAATGTGTTAGGAATTAGGAAGGTTTAATTTAGAGGAATTGCACCCACATTTGCGTGGGAGAGAGAGAGAGAGTTGGAAAACACATTTAGTGCACCCAACTGGGATTTATCCCCGATCTTCCCATCTTCAACAGTCTAGTCTAACACGAGAGTAGTGGATTAGACCACACGGCCACCGAAGCGTGTCCAATGGTTGTTAAATGAGAGATTTAACACGTCTGAATCTCACCCGGTAAAACAGGAGCTGTTCCAAAATGGCTGCTTAGATACATTTTCTTCCTGCCGACATGATAATATTTTGTTTTCTTTCCAGGCGCATGCAAATGTAATTCATTGACATTACCCTCATGATCTGGTTTTATTAGGTTAGGCAGATTACGTGTATATCGCCAGCTAATGCGTTAGGACTTTTACTAATAGTAATTGATAGGAACCAGAACATTTAAAACTTCACACCCGATCCTATGTTATCTGGGTATAAAATGTCGCGAATTTATTATTTGGAAATTCATAATTGCATCGTTCATCATCTGACCTTCATGTTTAAATTACGTGGATAGCTCTTCATCGACATTGTTCGACATTTTTGAAACACAACCAACTTTGATTGTGAAAACAAACATAACTTGTTGCGTTCAAACTAGGTGGTTTATGTTCTACTACTATATAATCATATGATGTTACCCACACAGGTGGACAAGGGACATAAATGTCAGGTTCATTTAGTCTGGTTTCCCGGTGAAGGGGAGGTTGGGGATCTAATCCCGGCCGAGTAAACTGAAGGTTTTTCTGAAGGGTGTCCTAATCTCTCACCACATAAATTGGAATACATTTTTTCTAAATCCTACACTTCTATTTGGTAAAGTCTTACTTACTGTATGGCATTAGAAACTTGAAAGTTAATTGTTGCACTTAAAAAGGTACGCCACCTATCCCTAATGTGAGCTAATTCTATTCAGTATAACTCATTACACTCTATCCATATATTCAGCTAGTTATATCCAGACCACCTAATCACACCCTATCCCTATCTTAAGCAAGTTCTAACCATCTTACCTCATTACACCCTAACCCTATCTTGAGCTAGTTCTAACCTTTTTACCTTATTGCACTCTATCTTTATTTTTTAATCAGTCCAACTTATTGCAGCCTATTTTGCTCTTGTTCCAACCAGTCCACTTTATTACATACTATCCTTATCTTGAGCTAATTCTATCCCGTTCGTCTTATTACACTTTATCCCTATCTTGAGCTAGTTCTATCCAGTCCCCCTAATTTCATCCGATCTATTCTAATGTTATTCTCCTATCTGTGTCCAGGGGCGGTATGCAAGAACGTTAGTGAATGTTTAGTGGTCCAATAGTGTGGTCCCAAGCACACTATCACTCCAACTTTTAACCTATGATGACGCAAGCAAGCCCACGCTAGTGTCCACTTAGCATCCACTTAGTTAAGTTCTTGCATATGGCCCTAGGTCTTACTAAAAATACGTACTTAAATACATTAAAAACTGACAGCCGGCGTTGAAAAGGAGTTGGCGTCTACAAAAAGAAAACGTTGGCGTAACAACCCAACCCTGGATCAAGGACTTTAATACCCGGTATTGAATCAAGCTCCTGCCCGTTTCAAAGTCGGCCGCCATTCCTTTGAGTTACTGGACCGAGCCTATTTTGATGAGGTCTATCACGTAACGGTAAAATGTAGGATCTTTTATTCTGGATTATTCAACGCTGAGGGGGTGAAATTGGGGGTAACTTGAAAGAATCCGTGAACCCTTCATTTTTACTTTCTCATAAAAATAAAGTGTTGTGACCGTGAACATTTTTCTGCCTCGAAAATGTCGGTGTTACAGTTGGGTCTGTCTGTCTTCTGCACCCGGCAATACACCCAAAATGATTTTGATGTTCAAACTATATATTTCGATGTCAAACCGGACTTTTGGTTCTAGCCCTAAGATTAAGAGTAATTTACTGATGACTTCATTTTGAAAACGTGAAATATTTCGAAAATGTCTCTAACGATTTTGTTCACAATTAATATATGGGGAGTGGTTTATGTGATAAATAAGAATGTATTTTTGTTTTTACAACAAAAAAATCATTTGAAGTTAGTTTACTGATGAGATTTTACTTTTGCGCGGCGTTTTAGAGGTCGTCCGAGCCAACAGTTTAGGGGGTATGGTTGATGAAGGCACAATTTATCAGAAATGTGTCCCCACTTGCGTCGAGGTAGACTGGAAAACCTTTTAGAAAAATAAACACCTTTATTACACCCATGAGCTTGATTCAAAACTTACCTTTTCGGTCACCGGCAAACCAGACAAGACGAGACAGATATTTAATCCGCGTGCCCACTGATGCAGGTGTGTGATTATAACTACGAATATACATATATATAAATATATAATTATTTTTACATTTTCGTCTCCTTATGGAATTTATATTATTATACTTTTGTTGTTCCTAGCTTAACTCTAAATTATTAATTGGATTTTGGGATCTCTTACTACGGTGACCATATAAATTAAGTGGTAAATGTATCAACACCATTTTATTATATTTAATTATACTCACATTATAAATAAAGTTAAACACTCAGCAGTGTCACGCAAGTTATAAAAATAAGCTACAACACTCTTAACAAACCAGTAACTACACCATGAATGCGAAGGTATTATATTTAAATACACACCAATAAACAAACGTAATAGTTTATTTTCGCAAATTTATCATTGTATGAAATTTATTATAAGTTTGGTAAAATCCTATAAAAACACACTAATCACAAACCCTTCTTTTTAGTGCTAGGCCTCTTACTACCAATTTACAATAGTTTAAATATACAGAATGAGGAAAGTTTATTAAAAAGAAATGCACCGACATTCGTTTAAAGAAGGAATCATACACCATTAATGCCAAAAAACACAAGTGCACCCAGATGGATTTTAAACCTTGACCTCCCTGTTTAAGGCTGGGCATATTAGTCAAAATATAGTTAGTATAATATATTATTGATATACAGTGTAATAGGTACTTCACTTCGTACTGTTAATCAAAAAACAACTAAATCGAAGTAGAAGAAACATTAAATTGATAAATAAATGTGATTGATGTAAATTTGATATTTCTCTTAGCGTGCGACACTGAAAGGGGACTTACCACAAGTTTAGAATACCCTAGTTTGATTCTTTGGGGGGTTGATTTTTTTTTCTGCTTGGGCTTATATTGCATTTCAATTATAAAATATATAAGTGCCAGGGCTAGGTGTGTGCATTAGGCATGCTGTCCTAGGTTGATTTAGTTAACGAATAGTGTGCTGATATTTGTGATTATAAAATGCATGCCTATTCTTAAATATGTATTTCTTGGACTCCAATTAGGGTGTTTGTATAAGGACAGCCATATACTTCACGTGTAATATTATACTTTTTAAATTCTACCCTCTCAATCAGTATCTATTCTACCAATAAAATATATTTGAAAAGTGTAAACAGTAACAAGCAAAGCGATAGTTGTTGTTATATCAGAAAGTAACAATATAGAAGTTTAAGTGTAGCGGGGACATTTTGTCAACGCACATGTTCCCTTTCCGCCCCCCTAAAAGGCCGGCTTGGATTAGCTCAAATTCTAGAACAGAGTTCCTCAAACTCTCTCCAGTCGCTGAACTCCTTTGGGGACCATGACCTAGCTAACGTACCCCTTTTACCTCTTCATAATAAAAAAAATAAATTGAAACAAATACCTGCTACAGTATACTCGCGATTATCCAAGGCCCGCTTATCCGAGGCTCCGTGTTAACCGAGGCACTCATTCTGCCAAAGTGTACAATTTTAACACAATACTTATACAATAGTTAAATATTTTACATAAAAGTTTATTTTTATTTCAACTTACATATAAATATACTGTAGGCCTACTATCAATAGTATAAAGTATTGTTTACAGTACTTTTATGCAATACTGTAGTTAAATGCATGAGAAGTGACGTGAGAACCAATTACAAACAACAGTCAGAACACTGCGCTATACATTATAAATCTTACGCGCTCCGTATCATCCGAGTATTTTTGTATCCGAGATTGGTTAATCGCGAGTCTACTGTATCTTGTAAACGACATTTCCAAATTTTAATAAAATCTCAAAGTGGAGGTATAAAAACGCTCGTTCTAAGGTTTGTATAACATTTTTGAGATACATTAAACTAAGCCGCAACAGAGGGAAAGAAAGGCTTATAAAAGTCAATGTCATCTCGTTAGGATACGCGATAATTAGTTTAGCAGAATCAATATTATTAAGAACGATTTAATTACTAACAAAACGCAGTGACTCGTTTTAGGGGCCGCATGGTCTAAAGTGCTACTCTCTAAATAGACAAGACTGCCGATGACGGGGAGATCGTTGCTTGAATCCCGGTCGGGTGTACTGAGGGTGGTTTTACTTAAACGGTTTTCCACTCTCTCCACGTAAAGGCCGGTACACTTCCACTAAATTCAACCTGCCTCATTCCTAGTCCATCAGCGTAATTAATACATAATCATATAATTCGAATGGGTAGTAAGAACTGGTGCAAAAAAAAACTAAAAAGAACCCGCAGGTGTGTATTGCGTACCTCTCTCAACAACGTTACCTGGTTTACGGATGACCCCTAATAATTAGCTTTCTCAGCAACGCTTAGAAACGAACCAGGGTCCATTAGACTTGCGGTCAACCCCTATAATAATGTATCCACAGGAACGATTCACATAGTAGGATTATTTTATGCTAGAACTGACCATCGGTGATTTAAACTAATCCTAAGGAACACCACCAGGATTCACCCGGAAGGAGGATGTAAAACATATTCATATTAGTAATGATAAGCGCACTTCGGTGGCCGCGTGGTCTAACGTGCTACTCTCTGAGTAGGCTAGACTGCCGAGGATGGGGATATCGAGGTTCGAATCTCAGTCGGGTGTACTGAGGGTGGGTTTTCCTAAATGGTTTTCCAATCTCCCTCCACGTAAATGCGGGTACACTTCCTCTGAATATAACCGTACTAATTCCTAGAACCATTTGTGTAACTAGTATATAGGATTATAACCCGAACAGGTAGTAAGACGCGGTTCTAAACAGTAATGAAATATACATTTTATACAGTCATTCTCTACCAAATCTCGGGAACCCAAGGTCGTAGTCGCAAATGATAACTGCCCATCTTCTCTTACAGTTATGCACGGTTGTTATTTCAGAGTAGCGTGTAAAACTCTCTCGAATGTCACCAGGATTTGACTACTGTAGTCGGGCTGGAAGGATCACGCCTGAAGTGGTTTTCGTGGAATGACACTGCGGATCCTGCTTTTTGATACCGGCAAAGGTCACAAGTTCACTGGGGTTCCAGTAGAAGGGTTCCCAGGTAAAAGGGGCGTGGCACTCGTTAAATACCNATAAGCGAACCCAACCATACATAAATATTAATAGATTATTTTAAGCACTTGCATCTGTCATAGGACCATTTTTCCAAAGTTTTTTTTACACCACATCTTAATACTCTTTCGGGGTACATGAATATGTACTAATTAAGATAGCGTACTAGGGATGAGGAAGGTTGAATTTAAGAGAAGTGTACTCGAATTTGCGTGGAGGGATAGAAAACCACTTAGGAAAACCACCCTCAATACACCCGACTGTGATTCTAAACCCAATCTCCCCATTATTGGCAGTCTAGTCTATGGTGAGAGTGACGCCTCAGACCATTCGACCACCGAAGTGGGTCTGACTAAGCTAGCAGCCACTTCAGTGGTCTCTTGTTGTCGACCATTTTAGCAACTTGGCCAAGGGAACGGGCGTTGATTTACTAGAAATACATAGCACGAGGGAAGCTATTTAATAAGTACTCGTACAATCATTACGGTTTTATGTCACATAGAACCGATTTGTTGTAGTCAAATTGATCGCAATTCAAATGTTTTATGCACCGTAATATCGGGGACATTGTCTTGCTTTAAAGCTGATTCTTTTCTAGGCAACTCTCAATACACTATCAATTTTTTTTCATTCAATTTATTTGAGGTATTTAACGTGCAATTTCTGAATAGACTGATTCTATAAGAAAACTAGAATTTATATGAGTGAGAAAGAAAGGGCCTACCCATTTTGCCGGAAAGATATTTTCACATATCTACCAGGGTTCTTTTAGACGCCACAATTGACATGGGACCGACGGCTTTACTTCCCCTCCGAAGTAAGTTGTGCTACGGATTTTTATCGCTCAAGAAAAATTTGTCAAACCCGGCTTTATCCCACGAACATTGGGATACATTATCTACATTATGAAAATATTTGAGAATAGTGTTGTTCCTCAATTAATCGTATTCCCAACCAGGAATTTGATTTAGCTCTTTTATATGAAAAAATTAATAAACGTGTCAAGTATAGAAGACTCTGTTTCGATTTTGTTTTAATATTTATATATGGGTATTAAATTAGGTTGTAAGCTGTGTGTTTATAGTATACTAGGGGAGCGTTGCAGCGAAGGCTGTAAATTATTGCGCAAACATCTTTTTAAAACTTTTAGTTGTGAAAGGTTTTCTAGAATGACGCCTCACCCAACTTTCTAGTTATATGTTTACGCGTCAAATACTATCGAATTTACGTGGATTTTTGGCTTTCGGTGTTTATAGAAATTAGCTAGGAAATTCGGGTTTTTGTTGGAAGTTATTATTTTTGCCAACATTCTGAATCCATAACTTTTAAAATGAGTGGTCGTTTGTCAAAATCGATTCATCCGTTTTCTAATAATTTCAATCACTGGGACCCATAGACTTGTAAAATTATATATATCCTAGATGTAAATGTGTGTGTACTATTTTTACCGACATTCTGGATCCATAACTTTTAAAATGAGACGTCGTTTGTCAAAATTGGTTCATCCGTTTTATGATAATTTCAATCACCGGAACTCATGGGCTTGTAAAACTATATATAGCCTATGTATATATATATAGCCTATATATATAATGGGCATTAGGTACCCCGATTTAAAATATTGTTTGGTTTTTTACTAAATTATTTAAGAAATAATTTCACCGCATTCGTTATCCGTTAGTTAAATACCATTAGGGCGTCTATGTTAAATTCTGTAGGGTGAGCAATGACAAATTACTTTTTAAATTAAAACATACCATTGAAAGAAAAAAGCGCTTAAATTAATTTTTCCACGCTTCCTATTCATTATCTTTGGACGTACTCCCCCCGGAAAAGGGGTTAATCACTGTCTCCTATGTTATCCGTTAGGGTGCCAAAGCTTGCGTGACAGTGACTCCTATTTGACGTTAATGCTGCACACGGAAACAGTGGTGCAGTAAGAGGTCGCAAAGGTAAATTGTGTCAAAATCTCTTTCACCCCTTTATGGCATGGGGTTTTTAACCACCATAAATCAAGGAAAAGGAACTCGATTCTTTTTTTCACTATTTTACCAATAAATGTCACGTCAACGTTTTATTTTGTTTCAAAGTCTTGTAGTAAACAAATCAAGGGTATTTTATATATTTAGAATAAGTTATTAATTTATTTTTAAACCAGCTGATGTACTCGTTCTTCACACGAGTAATTTATAAAGTAACTTCGTCATATTTATTATATAAAATAAACCACAGGGAATAGAAACAAAATGTGTAAATAAAATAATTAACTTATTTGGTGGCAGCATGGTCTAAGGCGTCACTCTCGCAATAAACTAGACTGCCTATGACAGATAAATCCAGGTTCGAATCCCGGTTGAGTGTACTGAGGGTGGCTTTTCTCATTTGAAATTTACACTCTCCCTCCACACAAATGTTGGTACACTTCCTCTGAATTAAACCTTTCAGAGTCTTAACTCTTTAACCTAATTAGTACATATGCATATAACCTGAACAGGTAGTGAGAAGCGGTGCTAAAAAGAAGTAATACAATCATATTACAATATGATCAGGGTTTAAAGTCAAGGTGTACATTATTTGTAAGTAATAATCAGAGTTGGACATCAAGGTGTTCCAGCCAGTAGAAGATGTGAGCTATTGTCTGCCTTTCTGCTCCACAATAGCAATCAGGGTTATCTTTCATCTTCCACCGTTGGAGTGAATCGACACACCTTCCATGCTCTGTTGAGGTTAGTCCACGTTGGTCTTGGGAGAAGAAATTCTGGAAGTGCAACTGTGGGGTATTGTGGGGGTAGACCTTTAGTAGGCATATGTTCATTCCTTGCGGTCTGCCATTCTTTGTCCATATCAAAGTTTGATGTCTTCAATTGAGTTGCAGTAGTTATTGCTGGTTTCATAGACTTTAGTCTGTGACGTTGGGCTGCCGTTTTATTTTCGTGAATTGCAAAGGCAATATTTGCCTCAATGTTTGCATACTCTCTCATCAGGATCCTCGATCTACTGAGATCCGGAGGTGAAATGTTTGAGAGGGGTTGCCACTGTGTTGGGGTGGTATTAAGAGTGACTTTATTAAGGCTCATGGTGGAATTTAGTTCATTGTGTAGTTGCTAATTGTTATTCAGCCATGTTGATGCACAGTATTCAGTCGTTGAGTAGACCAAACCTAGCGCTGCTGTGCGGAGTGTTAAATGTGTAATGGAGTGTTCCTCCAAAAAGCTACCGTTGTATTATGTTCCTTTGCGCCGTGAGATGGTTCGCTAATGCTACATTCAGTACAAGACTGTATTGCGGTTTACAGCCCATTAGGGGCTTAATGTTTAACAAGAAAGCCGGGTGGATCATTTCGACATCTTGCCATTAGTACATTTGTTAAATTAATTTGTATCTACCTCAAACCCATGCCTAATATAGTGGGGAAGAAACGTCAACATTTGTCCAAGTGTTTTTTTTTACCAATTTCAACCAAACCCGGTTTATATTAACAGTATTTCCAAATGGCATAATTTATATTACAGAATTTGGGTACTACTTACTATTGTATTCGAATCTACACTGGCGGGCATTCAGACTAAATTTCAAATTAATTAAGTATGGTTTGTCAGTGACAGGGAGATTAGGATTTTTATCCCAGACAGGCATAATTATTATATATTTTTCTAGAAGGTTTCCTTTTCCTCCACGCAAATTCAGATGTATTTCCCCTAAATTCTAACTTTATCATCCCTACCCCATTAGTGTAATCAAATGCGTCAAGCTCGGACGGGTAAAATTACGCGGCATAAGATAAGCTATTTCAAGTCAAGGGTGTTCACATATTAAAAAAAAAAATTCACTGCTTAAGTTAGCACAAATAAACGATATGTACAATTAAAAATAATTAAATTAATAATAGAAAATCTCAACACTATATATATAATATCAGACAAACTGAATTATATAGTTGAAAATGTAGTGCGTTAATTCAAATATTCGAGGTTCGCATTTCTGTCCGGGGATATTTTTAAAATAAACAATAAATGTTTAGCAAAAAAACAACCAAATAAATGTAAAAAAATGAGCTTTAAAACATTATATAAAATAACTTAGCTTACAATAAATGAGTATAATAATCGCTAAAGCATATTCATAATCAATGTTCGCCGCCATCTTCACTCTAAGTCTAATTCCCCGTACACACGAGCTATGTTCACGTACAGTGCTTAATTCATTATTGAATTCAATACAAGTCAACTTTTACCATGTGTACGAAAAACTATCTTGGTGACTGTTGGCAAAACAAGTGGCCATCATGGAAACATGTGCGTAGTTTTGTAGTAGCACAGGTCATAGTTTTCATCGATGTTTAAGTATAGATGCATTCGTAGAAAATATACCAGTTTTCTTACATTAAGGTGGGAGTGTAGGGAACGCGGGTTAAGGGCAGTATTTTTGCAATTTTTAAATCAAAACTTTTTTCGCTCAAAATAAATCAAATATTGGTCCAGTATAAACATAGAGTTTAAGTTTCTTCAGATGCTGATATCAACAGTTGTTGATTATCTGTCATGAACATAGCGGCATTTTTAACAAACTACTTAGAAGAAGAGAAAAAGTTGTCATTAAATTCCAGGGCGCCCTTGACAGATATTCAACAACTGTTGATATCACCATGTGAAGAAAATTAAACTCTTATGTTTCTGATGGATTAAATATCAAAGCTATAATATTTGTTACCTATGGTTATTGCCACATCTAGATATCAAGTTCTTTAAATTGAAAAATGAAAATGAAAAGAAAAATGTGCTTATGTTTCTACTGATGAAATATTTTATTTATTTTGGCAAAAAAAAGTTTTGCTATAAAAACTGCAAAAATTACTGCTATGGATTCGCTCTCCTTACACTCTCATATTAACAAAATGGTTAGAGCTTTCTCTGCCTTTAAAACAAAACTAAAATGAAGTATCAAATATCTTCGTTTTAAAGATCCGTTTTATGGATGTTGTTTTTATTAAATGTATTTTGTTTACATGTTGCTTTTTAAAAAAAATTGTACTGAATTGTTAAAAAATATACAAAATACCTTTTTGTTGGTAATATTAACCTTTATTACAGACCACATTATAGTGCGTAGTGTATTTAGTAATAGTTACTTAGTTTGTTATTAGTTATAGTTATCATTAAGCTCAAATCTCTCTACCGAATTAAGTACGGAAAACATTAGCCATGTGTACAAAGCATGAAAGCGTTTGTGTTGATCCTCTCCCCTGCCGGGATCGCCCACCCCTTCCACGGCTGCCGCGATATTGATTTCCAATTACATGTCCCTCGCCCTCCTCAACCCCTACCTCGTTTTTTTTTTTTTTGTGTTCGTACATGACACCACACATCAACTTCTCTCGCTTCGGGTTGATGAAACCAAACTTGTCCGGGGAGGTTGACACCAGGACATGGGCAGGCGGCAAGAAGGGCGTGGGACCCACCTGCAACGTCAACAACCTGTGGGACTGCCCAAGTTCTTACGACCTATTCACACGGGAGAGGTTTTTCGACTTTTCATATTTGATTCTATGGATAAAATCTATACTAAAATAAGGACCCGCTTCGATGGTCAAATGTTCTAAGGAAGTGTTTATCAACGTGTATTCCTGGGACCACTGGTGGTCCGCAGTGGCCTGTAAAGTAATTTGCGGGATCCAAGGAAGTTTAGTAATAATAATGAGTTAAAGAACGTTGATCACATATAATACAAAATTTAAAACGTAAAAGATTAAGTATGAAATATTCATACACTTACCTACAAAATATGTTTTTCCTGCATAATATTTGACCTTACCACTCCCGCCTCTATTCGCAGGGCCCCAGTAGTCCCACAGTGCGCATAGCTTCCATTTGGTAGCCCTCTATCACAAGAACTTTGAAAAACATTGAACTAAGGCGTCATTCCCGCAATATACTGGATGATAGGAAAATCGGGGCTCAGACTCCATTTGAATTTAATGAAGGTAATTTTTGCTAATGGGTTATGCACTCTGCCTCAATTATATTGTTATTGTTTTGATAGTATATTAATAGAGCTATAAAACACATACAATATTATGTGCCGACAAAATTATTTTATTGCAAATGCCACTTGGAACCTTTTTCAGATAAATCCTCCCATTATCTAAACTGCCCGTTAAATCGAAAGTGGAATACCAAGTTAGTCGAAGGAAGTTAATCTACAGCCAATTTTCGACGCAATCAACCAAAGCCTAACTCATTCCTTGTCCTCAATAAATAAACCAGGACATGCAGGTGCGCCTGCTTCATTGACTTAGCGTCCGGTTAGCCAACAATTTCATTTCGATTGCTTCGAAAATAATTATATTCCATGACTCGGAGAAATAATGTAAATTTACTGTTGGCAACACTTAAAGAGGAGCCAATAAAACGCTTCTGACAATTCCTGTCAAATATACGCGTTTCAAATTGATTGTCGTTTTAAAGGTTATTTGTTTCCAAAATAATACAAAATAATTCACTCCTATCGTTAATGAATTTCTCTGCTCCTTTATCGTAGTTTGGCCCGTACTTATGCATTTGACACTTCAGGGCATTTTATATAATGTCCAATTAAAGACATACAATCTGTAAACACATATAGGGATGGGCAGATTGGCTCAACTGAGATTTACTAGGGGTTAAAGTTCAATTGCACTAAGACGTTTTACTGTCAACATTGTGATTTTCAACCCTCATTTCAGTTTAACTCTATTGTATTAAATTAAATTAAGTCACCCCTTCTCTAACATGTTGCCATGAATTTTATAATGTTCCCCAAAGCTTGCAATAAAATATATTGTTAAATAAAATCAAACAGATGAATATTAATATTTTTCATTAATAACTCGCTAAATATTATAAACATAAGTTGATTGAGGAATGAGCAATTTAAAAATATTTTTTTAATTTTTCGGTGTGGTTTTTTTTTACAATAGGTTTTACCTCTAAATAAATATCTGTTCTCTGTACTTTCTCAGGCTCAGTTATGGTTTAATTCATCCATAGGTAAAATCCAGTTTACATCGTTGCTATTCACGATTCTCGTGCTAAAGTATCAGTTTTAAAAGTATTTTGCATCAGTAAGCTTACAAGTTAATAAGATTACTACCCACTTCAGTGGCCAAACGGTCTAAGGCGTCACTATCGCAATTGACTGGACTGCCGATGACTGATAGATTGGGTTTCATATACAATTAGGGTCTATTGAGGGGGGTTTTCCTAAATTATTTCTCACTATCCTTCCACGAAAATGCAGGTAGATTACTTCTAAAACTCTTACTTTCTCATCCCTACACCATTAGAGTAATAATTATCATTTATGAATACAAACAGAACAGATAGCAAGAGGCGGCGATAAAAAAAAGGACACTACTAGTGGCATAAAACAAATAACCCAAGAGTATAGGATTATGAAGGTGTATTTGAAGATAACACACCAAAATTATCTTCGAGAGAACAAGAGGAAAATTATTGTGTAGAAAAATTCAGCCTCGTATCACCCGGCCGGGAATCAAACCTTTACATCCGGAGAAAAGAGTCAAGAACGCTAGTCTACACATCTAACCTCGCCCATTTATGACTCAATTATCGTCCTGAAATGTTAAAAGATGCGTTGAATATGTCGTTCATGGTTAAAAGTGACATATGCCACTCTCGCTCCCTCAAAAGGTAGAACAATCAAGTTGATCCCAGCTCAATAATAACAAGACGCAGTAGGTAAAGGTTGTGCTCACTGGAAGCGTGAGTTATGTTGTGTTTATTGAGTCACAGTACGATAGGAAACTTCCACTAAACCTACAATGGAGAAAAGTATCATCAGGAAGTTCTTCCATTTATAAACCTTTAATCTAGCTGTAGCACCACAAGTAACAAATTAACATTACTAAAATAAGTTGACTACCTTGTTCATTATAACATATTTATACATATTATGTTATTTTTTGTTTAAGTATTTAATTTCCTGCAGTAAGATAATAATATTCCTCTTGCTTTAATGTTTTATTTTAGATACATTGTAATGAATAGTGTTTTATGAACGATACAATTAGATTGAGTTAGGAATAAATGCAAGGAAACATTCTAAAAAAACTCTTAATCTAATTAATTTCTCTCACATACACATAATATGTATGATTAATTAATTACCAATATACTGTACTGTACATTTCCCACCAGTTGAGATCCACTGCCTATTTCATGGATACATTTGCATAATTTTAAAAGTAGGTTATATCTGTGCTTGACTGTAATTGTTTTAAATATGTATTTGAAAATTAAAGATAAAATCCTTACTATACCAATATTGCACACCCTTAGCACCACGCTTCAACGTAGATAGGCGTGCAATATATTTACTCAGTGCATTCTTACCGACGTGAACCAATAAAACGAGCTCAACTGTTCATATTTATTTCTATAGTTAACATAAAAATGAATATTTTCCAAAAGAGCAGGCCGAGTTCCTCATGTCTATAAAATTTTGATCCGATTGAAATTCATCTTAATGTTAAAAAAAACGCAAACAAGTTTGCAGTGTTTAGTTGTCAATTCTTCTGTATGCATGTTTGTAAAGATTCCACAGGTCATAAATCACTTCGTCTATCATCAGAATAGAACCATAATGGAATTCATTATTGAAACTAATGTCACTAAAAAAAATGTTTTCATGTTTGAGTGATTTTGACTTTATGTACATTTTTTATTGTTATTATTTTACTTTTATTATTATGTTTGTCAATTGGTTCACAAAAAAATGTATTTTCACTAGATTAGAAATTTGTCTCATAAGATTTGAATTCGATTGAGATATATTTATTAAGTCAACATTTTAACCTTAAAATTTTTTTAAATTTGACAATCTAATTCTAACATTCTCATGTCTTTTTAATTTATAAATTATATATAAAAACATTTTTAAACAAAAAAGTTTTTTTTTATAAATCATCATTCTAAACATAAATGTTACAAAGTGTGCACTTTGTGTTTTCCGAGTATTACATTAATATTTAAGCTGCTCATTGGTAACACTCGCTGTGTGCTGATGAAACTAATATATGTATTCTTCAAAAATATTCAACTTCATGTGACCCATTTTGCAATAATTGCTAACTTTATTTAATTTAAAACACTTGATAGCTCTTGCGTCCTTGTGTACGAGTATAACACTTTATTAAGAATGCTACATGGGAGATTACTGAGAATAATTGCAGACGTTTAGAATTCCCCAATTATTTATGAAGTTGTTTGATTTTTTCAATCGTGTTTTCACCAAAATATAGGTGAAAGTTAAAAATTCTAAGTTTTAAGTGTTTAAAAAATGTTTAATAAATTACATAAAACCCTATAAAACAATCCTACATCATCTTAAAATGTTATGTTGTCAACGTATCAAAGCATAATTTTATTTGATAAAGGCAGGCTAGATATAAGTTTCTAACTTTTTGCTTTAATATTAAAATTACAAATTTTTGCATAAAGCATAGTTGATTTTTTAAACTTTAAACTCAAAATTTAAACTTTCGGAATGGTCAAAAACATGATGATAATTTTCGCCTGCGTTTGGTTGAAAACGATATTTAAAAATATCAAACCACTTCATAAATGATCTGTAATTTCTAAACATCAGCAGCGAGTTTCAGTGCTCTACCAAGTAGCACCCTTAAAGTTAATTTTTGAATCTGTGTTTGACGATGTAGAATAACTTGTACCATCTCAAATCAAGTTAATTTTATATACTGATGTTTACTTTGTGTTCTCGTCAACTACACCAGATTAAAAAAGGAAACTTTCTTCAAGAAACTAATTAATTTATTTTTATTTTCAATACTTATTGATAGCTACCTACAAAAATGTGGAAAATAATACTGTTCACGTCTATGACCATGCTCAAAGCTACTTCTAATCGGGGTCCTCTACCTCTTATAACAACACAGAGAGGTTGACTCTCGTTCCATATCTCGTCGATGGGGGGAGGGGGTGTCGTTGAATGAAGAGGGAGGGGGTAAGGAGACACGTCCTAAACGGCTAACTGTTGTAAACCCGGCCGATAGTAGCAAACACCCATGTGTGTGTATCCGGATCTAGTCTGAGGGGCGTGGCCCTGCAACGAGCATAACGCCTCCGCATCTCACGCCGGTTCATTCACAAGAGCGACCGACCCAGCCCGGGCGAGCGGAGCCCTGGCGTCGTGACGTCGTTCAGAGACCACGCGCGCGCGCGCACACACACACACACTAATACATACATTATATGGTACAATGACCGCAATTTACATATTCATGACAATTTTTTATGCATCCAATTTACTAGTGAACCTAATCAGTGATTGCATCTGCAGGCCTAAGCCTTTAACACATTTTATTACGTGCACCACGTATTACTTACTACCCATCCCATTTATTCACAAAACTACACAACTGAAGATAAGGAAGGTAGAATTTAGAGATAATGTAGCCACAATACGTTGAGGTTGAGGGAAAAACTATTCGTGGAAAAAATAATAACTAAGTACATCCAGACAGAATTCGAAACCCTACCTCTACGTTAGCGACAAACCAAACAAGACAAGTCTGATGCATCTGTCTTTATCCCCATTGGTGCGAGTTTAATATTGTTAATTATTTTTAAAATACTTAACGAGAACTGGTTTTATGTATCAATTGAAAATAAATTTCAATAAAATCATTAAGAAACATTCAAATTAAAATGACAGAATTTATTACACACTACAACGAATGATATTTTTATGAATATACATTTCCTAATTTCTTTAAATACTAAACATACAATGTCGGAGAAGGTTTAGTACGCTGTTATGTATACATATTAATTTAAATGTGATTTATTGTTACAAACACCTAAATCTGCAATTCCTTAGATCATTGTGCTATTGCATTAGATGCTTACTTTTTTTACCTTAAGGTGGGAGTGAAAGGAACGCAAGTTAAGGCGAGTGTTTTTGCAATTTTTATGGCAAAACATTTTTTTTAGTTAAAATAAATGGAATATTGCTCCAGTAGAAACGTAATAGTTTAAATTTCTTCACATGGTGATGTAAACAGCTCTTAGATATTTGTCATGAGCATATCGGCATTAGACGAAGAAAATTAAACTCTATGTTTCTACTAGAGAATTATTTTTATTTTTTTTACCAAAAAAGTTTTGACATAAAAATTGCAAAAACACCGCCCTTAACTCGCGTTCCCTAAACTCCCCCTTTAAGCTTGTCCAAGCGAGTTTTTAATATTTAAAAATAAAATTGAAAAGAAATATTCGTTCTCACTTTATTAACAAACTTTAGTTTTCAATAAACATTTTTGGGGTGTTTTCTAAATTTTTCATTTTTATTTAAAAAAAAATCATATTGATTGAAGTGTTGTTTCATCAGTGAAACCAGTCATGTTTTTACCACGGTAAGAATGTTCAGGAAGGTCCTCACAATTTTTATTTTAGAAAAAAAATGTTACCCTATAGAGTACTTATTGTCTTCCAACAAAAATAACAAAACGTTAAATAAATTCAAACATCGTTTGAGCTCCCTTTAGAACTTCTAAGAACTGTTTTACTTGTTAAAATATTTAGTTTTATATTTTTATTTAATAAATAAGTTACTAAACAAGTTTAAGATTTTTATTGCAATTTTGTCTATCGTATGGCCTATTTAGTCAAAGTTAAAATTGACTCTTCTTTTAAAATATAATTTGTAACAAAATATGTTTTAAGTTAAAAAAATGATTTCTAGGAATTATTGCTGTTGATTAATTTGAAGTACCAAAGATCATAGCAATATATCAAGATTCTCTGTCACCTGCAAATAACTGCAAATGTTTATACACGAGTCAGTGAGTGAAAGAGGCCAATAAAAGTTGTATGTCCATAATTTTATGTAATACTTTCAACAGCAAGGCTATTAACGACTTAATATAAGGGTTAAGGGAGAGAGTGACAGAATAAATATAATAACATCGTGGGAAAATGTAGAAAAAAAAACCCTTCTATTGTACCAGCCTAGATATGAACCAGGATCTTTATTGTCACCAATAATCCACTCCATTGCGAACCTGACGCCTGATGACGAGTGATCACTGGTGCGGTTATATTTTGTTTGGTTAATTTTGTTTTTGACCAACTTTTAACACAGCCTCACTATTTCAAAGACATACGACAAGGCTAATTACCCTCATTTGTTGTCCCGTGATCTAAGGCAGAGATCAGCAACTTGTCGATCACGATCAACCGGTCAAACTCGCAGAATTTTTCAGATGATAAAGAAAACTACATTGCACTTAAAGGAAAGCCTACCTTGCGTTATTCCACTATGGCACAACTTATAAGATAGAGCCATAGTGTAATCCGTCCAGGGAAGACTACTACCATTCAGGGTAAACGAGGTGTACAGTACAGTTTGCCAGCTCTATATTTCTTTATAGAAAGGCGAGACCGTATGTATTTGGGTAAATATTGAATTTAAGTAATATATATATAACATGTATGAACAAAATAAAAAGAAGAAAAAGTAGAGTGGAGAAACGATGGGTGCTCGAGGGACCTTTGGTAAGTTTATTATTCTATCAGGGTAAAAAAAAAGTTGCTAAACGCTGGTCTGAGGTGTCATTCTTCTAATATACGGGACTGCTGGTGGCTGGTAGATCAGGGTTCAGATCCTGGATGGGTGTATTAAAGCTATTTTACCTCGATGGTTTTCCATTACTCTCTCCACGCAATTGTAGATACTATTCCTCTATAATTATATCTTCCTTATTATAACTACACTAGAGTAGTATATATATGAACGGATGTTAATACGGGGTTGGGGAACGTATGCTATAATCTATTCTAGATATTGCTTTAAAAATGTGCAATTTATTAATTTTTAGAGAAACTATACTCTTAGGATACATGACTAAACATAAAACAAGTTCGTTTTTAGCCCATATTTTGACAGCAGTGAGATATGAAAGAAAACTACACCAGGCATGTCCAACACAGGGTCCCAGAGTTCGTCCTGTGCGACCTGCCAGATCAAATTGAAACACTTCAAATTGCAGGGGAAAAACCCAATAAATTAGGATATTTGAGCTGACGTAGATGCTCGATTATTCACATTAAGTTTCCAGAATCAAGTATAATGTATTTATGTATTTGGCAAAAATAAATAATTGATCATTCATGTTTTTATTATATTTGGGCCTACACATTACATGTCCTACACATTTCCCGGCCAGTTCCTCAAGAACTTATACGGCCCTCAAACACGGGAGATGTTGGACATGCCTGGCCTATACAATTCAAAATTGAATTTCTTGCACAAGCTATTCTCTAAAATCACAACGATTGACAGTTGTCACTGCTTTATTCAGTACTGTACCCTCGAGTGTCCTAATCTAAAATACTTAGCCAACTAACCTTGCGATGAGCTACATTTTCACGTCAACGACTGTTCGCTGCACAGCATTATACAAAGATAAAAACAACAAAAGTACCCACCCAAACCCTTCACCGAAATATTCTCCTGGGCAGACCGTAAGAAATAAGGGAAAGAGAGGGGATGACGTTAATGCACAATGTATGTTGTTGGATGGTATGACGTCACGGCAACGTGACGTGGGTAGCATAAAGAGGAGGGGTAGGTGGGTGGGCAGAACCTAAGATTGATCACAAACTAGCGGCATGGGTGTTTTCCCCTTTATGCCTGGGACGACCACGGAGCGATTTTTACTTCCTCTTCCCCCTCCCGTATCTACGTTTTATGACAACCTCATAAATTATTCCGGGACATTAGTGTTTCTAGAAGGAGACTCCGGAATCGCGGAATAAGTATGATCATGATGCTAATGTGATGGCCACGGTGATTATTTACTGTGAATGCCGTTACTGGGAAATATAATTATGTAATCTATCAAAATGTGGGAGCTTCAAGAACATATAATTTCTATAAAATTCGTTTAAATTAAATTCGAGTAGATTTTTATCCTTGGGTGATTTGTTTTGGCAAAATGCTTTAATTCAAACGCGTATCTAGGATTCATTTTCTAATTATAGAAATATGAGATTAAAGGAAGAAGGTAAAGCACCCAATTATAACTTTACCGATGGGGTAAGCGTGTCCACCTACTGAGTAAACTGGGTCCTAGGTTCGGTCCCGGCAAGGCCACAAAAATTATCATTGGTGAAATGTGGGTTTTCGTTTTCAAGGTGATGAATTAACAACCAGGGGTGGATGTTGTGTCTGGTCTAGATTTAAGTTAGTTTATAAGTCGTGTGCTGATCTAATTAGTTGGTTCAGAAAGTGCACCTTAAATACCTCAAATAAATAAATACAATATCATTTTATTTTGGGGAGGGGTGAAAAAGACCATATAATTCATTTATACCTCTAAAATTGTGAAATTAAAATCTTTTTCTTGCAGTCGCTAAATGAACAAGTCAGTGCCTTATAATTTATGATTCAACCGATCACAAAAATAGCAGTCTGCAGTCGTACAGTCTAATTTTCACAGGAAGTACCTTATCTGATAGCTAGAAAAAGTTTCTAGATCTACTCTCACGTATTCATACATCAAGTTATGTGATATTCATCTGTCACTGTTGGTAGATATTATCAATACCTATAAAATACTACTACTAATATAGTAAAATGCTATCAATTTAGACGGAAAAAAAAAGTTTTTGATTTATAAAAGGTTCTTTCTACCAAAACACACTATACCTAAGAGAAGTTTCACACTAGGCAACTATCGCCCAGCAACAATCGCTGACCGACTATTGCTCTCTTGAATTAGCAGGCAACCACTGACAACTACAATCGCTCGGAAAAATGAGTACCAACCTAAACAGAGCACACGAAAAAATTTGTCATCTGTGATGTATTTGGAGGATAAGGTTATTTATCTGTGGCTCCTTTTAAGAAGAAGGAGAAGGAAAATCATTAAAAGAGTGCGGATATTCTATCATTATCCGTATATTAGTGAGTGGTTGGAAAAGGGTTTCTTCCATGATAAATGCACAAGATTAAAAACTCCATGACATCAGTCTGCAATCGAGTCATACCGACCAAGAGGCCACCGTCTGTTAGAAAAGATAGTGCCAACTTATGTAGATAGATGGCGTCATGTGGCCAACGCAATGAATGCTACTGCAGTTACTCTCAGTTTTATAGACCGTAGCCGCTATTTCGTTCAACTAGCCCCTTATTTGTCCTCATGAGTCTGAGCCGACTCCATTCCAGACCCACTCTTTCACGGAAAATCTGGGAGCACTGGGGATCAAACCCCAGACAAGCAATAGATAACCAGGTAACCTTCCTTATCACGGACAAAATTCAACAGGTGGCTTGAGGTTTGACATCACTTGGGGGACTGGCCGGCGATTGTCGCCTTGTGTGAATGAAACGATATAAACACGTGATTAACCAAGCAGTCGCTGGGTGTGCGACAGTCGCCCCGATGGGCAACCATGCCACAAATCGCCAATAGTGGGAAACTTCTGAGCGACTGTTGTCAGGCCGGGCGATTCAGTTGCTTCATGTGAAACGATGCTAAGACGACTGAGACGACCATTTATAATAATTGATTGATTGACGAGACATCAACCAGAAAGTTAGTTTGATGCGCTTCCCAATCATCTAGTTCTGGACATGCACACAAACGTTTGGTGGGTTAGTGCTGACCATACCATCTGGTGGAATTAACATGTACCAGGGACGTTCATAAAGTGCGATAGTTTGCTGTTTCTTGCCGCACTGAATTTCTACGAGCACGAGTGAAAAAGTGCTACCAATTTTTTGTCGGGAAATGTACTCTCACATACCTTCCAGGGATACTTTACATCCCACAGTTGACAGGGAACCGATGGCTTTATTTTCCCTCCGAATTAATTTGTGCTACTGACTTTTATTGCTCAATTGTAAAATCCGTCGACCTCAGCTGGGCTTGAACCCACGAACACCAGGTCATGAGGCGAGCACTTTAATCCAAGATCACCGAGGTCAACCACTTACATTTACAACTCAATAATACCATATCCTTTTTACATTTTTTAAATCTCCATTTTAACTTTAATTAAATATAGAATTAAATTAATATTTAAGGGGGTGGGGCGTTTCCAGACCCCCTCAGGAGCCACTCACCCTTGGCTGCGTGCCTAGTTTGGGAATTAATTATAACTCATGTGTCTAACTTTTATTGGCTTTCATCCAGCGCAAACTATTATAACTACACTTAACACCCATAAAATTGTCCAAAACATAACGTAAATTAGTGCATTATTATCAATATTATTCAACAATGTAATTTAATACAGTATATGGATTACTATTTAATTACTGTATCAACACGCAATAATTATCTCGTGTTTCTAAATTTTTTTCACGTGTACCATTTATTGTCTACTAGACATAGCAATAAAGTTTTATTTTTAAGTACACAGTAGGTGACAGATGAAGGCCAATTAACTTGACGTATGAATACGTGAAAGTAGATCGAATAACTATATGACCTTTCAGATAAGGTTCTTCCTATGGTCATTGGTCATCCCACTTTATGAATAAAATGATGGATCAAAAAAGAGAAAAGTCGGTGGAGTGGAACGTTTAAGGTGGTAAAAGTTTTGGTTGGTATCAATAATAAATGTAGAAAAAAATGTAGGCTCGATTAGATAATATAATCTTCTGACCCCAAAACTCCGCCAAAGATTATTTTTTTCAAAAGCTTCAAAATATACGGTGAAATGATGTTTTTTGTTGGTGGTCATCCGAGGCTTATATAAATGTTATTTCAGGTTTTAAGGACAACTTTGATGATAAACTGACATTTGAGTGCACCAAATAACTTGAATAGGAGAAGGGAAAAGGTACACAAGAAAGAGGGGAGGGTCCATAGAAAAAATGAGCCCCAATTTCACTAATAATAAGTTTTTAGCCAGAAATCGATTCCTGCAGCCTTAGATCATAGGGTAAAAATTCTGCTGACTGATCTAAGGTGTCGGAAAAACTTTTTTGATAATTTTTACTTTGTTAAAAAAATAGCTGTTATCTTAATTGTCTCACCGTAGCGACGGTTGAGACTGACCTTGCTTAAAATAAAAAAAGAGGAATGTTTCTGGTAGCTAAATTAGGTAATGTTATATCAACATTGGGCCTAAGGGATGAGAATGGGTGCCGGATTATTAATATTTAGATAATCTGCTAATATGGCTGTTAAAGTGAGAGAACTTAATGGTACAATATTAAAGCTGTATGCAAATAACCCCTGTTTGTTTCAACTGACTCGTGAAATCGTACATACAATTTTGATTGAGTATTGAAGTAAAATACAGGGGGATGGGGTTGGTGTTGGCAAGTTCTCTGTAATTTTAATACCAGCCCGGCAGCCATTTCGAGCGTCGTAATTGAGGAGTGTTCTCTAACTACCACAGCTGGTGGTCTGCAGCGCTTGCTCCTGCCCCGCTTCGAGAAGTATCGGAATATCGAGCCGCGAACACGTACAGTCGGGTGCACCAACATAACACATCGAGTGAAGCTCTTAGCGATTTGAGCAGGAAATATATATTTGTTCCACAGGTACAAATAAACTCGGTAAAAAAAAACTCCTTGACTGGAAAGGACAAAGTAATCGACAGCAAACCTCTCAAGAGAGTACAAAGTGGGACACTGCAAACTCCTCTTCTGAATAGGACTAATTCAATGACAACAAACTTCTCGTCAGGAGAGAACACATTTATCGACAGTAAACTCCTCTTGAGTGAAGGACAAAGTCATGTACAGCAAACTTATCAGGAAAGAACAAAATTGATCAATAACAAACTACTCATAAGAAGATAACAAAGTCCTTACATTCACTTAAAACGAGGATATGGAGGAAACAAACTCACCAACCAAATGTATTAATATTCATGAAGCGTATAACCCGAACGGTTGTAAAACGCGGTGCCATACATATACAATAATAAGGAAGCGCTATATGTCTCTGAATCCCATATTATTATAGAGAAGGTAGGTGCTGTGGAACAACTTGTGGACGAGTAAACTCAAGGTTTATAAGGGCCTTGACCCAGACAACCCATCAAATTATTTACATGTTAATGAGTTTTTATCTGGGAAGATTTTATGATGTGCTTGGATACACATAATATGAGAGAAATCTAAGTCACTTAAATACTTTTTAAGTGCTAATACGTCATGTCACTTAATATACAAATCAAAGTTTGAGCTTATGAATATTTATTCCGTCAGAACAAATAGAAGCCATTATGGGTGTTTGCTAGCACAGACTATTTTTTTTTTCTATTTCAGGATTAGTTGTCTCGTATAATGGCGCCTCTTAATCTTATTTAGGGTGGTAGAGAGCGTTTAGACGTGATCTTAAGTCATCAGATCATTTTTTGTTCTCACTGAAGCTGAAATTCACCACCGTTTAATAGTTTGGAACTTTGTTTAAATTTTCTTTATCATGCGTTTATTCATATCTACAATAGTAACTAATGTTTTCCTCCTCTATATTATACCAGGCTTACACATGAGTAATTTATGATAGAACAACAACCAAAAAATATTAGTACTCGCAGCTGTTGGATACAAAGATTCTCTTTTAAATGATATCTAGGACCATCACTCAGTTAACATGTATTCCTGGTTTCTAATCCTTCCTTAGCTTCCATTGTACTCTTTGTAGAAAGCATATTTTTCTCCATAGCTAGCTAACTCTCGGGACTTAAGAAACTCTAAAGTTCATGGTAATCAGAAAGTAATATCACCATTCAACCCTATCCCGATAAACCTCTATCCAATTCCTAACCTGACACCCAACCTTCTTCAAATCCACTTTCACATTATCCTCCCATTGACGTTTCTGCCTTTCAATGGTTCTTGTATCTTCATGTTTCCCAACTAACATTTTGTGTACACGCCTGTCATCACCCATACGCGTCATATGAGCACCCCACCTAAGCCTCTGCACCTTGATATGTTTGGGGATTCATAGAAGCCACGAAGTTCATTATATCGGTATAACTTTCTTAATTCTAATTTTTGTTCATCCTTCTTAGGCTCATATATCTTTATCAGTACTTTTCCCTCAAAAATTGACAATTCTTCTAAATTTTTAAATCATATAATTTGGGTATCCTTCTGATAAGTAACGGTTTTTAAAATTTATTTTATAGTTATTTTTAAAGACTTTATAGCGGTTTCAAAACTGCCATTATATTCCGCGCGCAAAAACGAGCGTGCGCCATCTTGTGTTCGTCTGACGTCACTCTTGAGTAGTGTGAGCAATTGAGAAGAATGCCTTACTTATAATTGGCTCTTTGTTAACTTAGTTTGCTGTGTTATTTCTATTTAGTTTTCGTTATTATTTCGTGTTATCTTATTATATTATAATAATTGTAAATTATGTATATTTTATCATTTGTTATCTTATATAAATCATTTATTAGCCAGTCTTTCCGTGTAATTATGTAATTTTAAGTTTGTTTATTCACAATGGCTGCAACTAAAGAATATTATAGATGGTGCTTTGTACCATTGTGTGTAAACACAATCATTTCTACTCCAGATAAATGATTTATTCATGTACCTAAAGACGTTCGAAGGAGAAGCCTGGATAAAAGCAGCAAGGAGAGATGTAAAATACATCGATTCATTCCAAGCCTCACAAATGTTTTGTTGTGAAGATCATTTAAATGTAAGTATTCAAAAGGACGATATATGTATATGTATATATATATATTTAATACTAAACAAAATAGGATCTGCATTGTTTGTATTATTTATAAGTTAGCGGCAACATAGTGATTGCCCATCATTAAACAAGAAACTAAACTAACTTAAGGAGGCCTTTTTTTCTCTCTTCGAACACACACTATTTATTTTTTGATAGACCAAAATAATCGTACAGAAACCATCGACCTTGTAGGAGTCATTTTCTGTCTATTACCTAAGCTAATTTTTCTCAGCAAGGTGGATTGACATTAATGGTTTTAGAAAATTAATCAAAAGGTGTTTTTTTTCTGCACACATTTTTATATTTGTAGACCTACGTGTTCACACGATTTAATAATATTGGCTTGGGATGAGGAAGAAAATGTTGCCAGAAAATGCACCCGAATTTCGGTTGAGACACACATGACCGGCCCTGTCTCAGCTTGGTCTTTATGAAGTGGGTGACTTTGAGATGTCCTGTAATTTTTTAAGGTTGATTGAAGCTTTGGCCATGGGGAGCACAGGTGTTGGAAACAAATGATTTAACTACGGTATTTTTTATTAACATTTTATTTTGTGTGTTGCATAAACCAATAAGGGACTTGTTTTCAGAATTTCAAATATAATTAGTTTTGTCGAGCTTTGAACATGTCTTTCTACCGCTTCAAACGTGCAATGACTGTGAAAATGAATCATTGAATAGTTTCTTGTTAGCACCAAGTCTTACTATCTGTTCAGTTTATACGCATACAATGTCCTAATCACGATAATATGTTAGGAATGAGGAACGTTGAATAGAGAATAAATGTACTTACATTTGCGTGGAGGGAGAGTTGAAAATCATTTTGAAAAAAATCCACCTTGATCGGAATTCGAATGTGAAACTCGACCCAGTCATGTATGCACCGGCCTTTAGCGTGAAGGGAGGTGAGGGAAAACTAAAGTTTCAGTTACAATTAGTAAAAACCACACCCAGAGCACTTGGATGAGATTCGAAACCCGGCCTTATGGATATGAGAGTAGCACGGCATTGTGAGCTGGATAAACTGTCGTTGAGCTATTTCAGCTTGTCAATTTTATTTGGTTTATATGAATAACATTCTTGGAATCCCCCTCCCCTCAACACCCGCTCTGTAACCACTCACCCTTTCATTGATAGAACAGCTGAAATAATCATAGCAGACATTTTCCATAAAGGTTATTAGCAAAATCAACTATTCTTTAGACAACATGACGTATATAGACTCTAAAATTATAAATAAAAACAATATTCAACTAACCTGGCGTTTTTTTACTCCTTTCAGCTCTGCACTTACAAAGATTTTATTTGTTGACAGAAATTACGCCACCATTATCATATCTACACGTGGTAAATTGTTTGTAGTGGCTTTCATGAAACCCTTTTCTGTCATTTTTGTAATTTATTTGGTATTCGGAAGGCGAGAAATACCAACAGTAAATTAAAAATAATAAATAACATCCAACAAATACAATAATTGGATTTATTATAGTAACGTGAATAATATATCATAAACAGACAAAATATAAATATTAGGAAAAGAAAGGAACTAAACAGTCACGAAAACAAAACAGAATCAATTCGAAATACAATGTATTATCCTGTCGGCTGGCTAGCGGCTACTCAAGAGTGACGTCAGACCAATCACAGGATGTTTCGAGCACGCGTAGAGTATTTGAAATCAAGCTATATTTCAAGTCTATGTATTTTACTAAATATTTTTTTATGATCTACAAATTATATATTTTTGGAATCCTGAACTAATTTTGCGTTTGAAAATGACAGATTTAAATTTATTTAGATTTTAAAAGAATTCCCAATTCTCATTTTATTCTCTTGGTACAGAATCAAAGATTTAACATCCATAAAGAACAACCATACTTACCTTTGTATAGTTTATCGTGTATGCGCAGGGTTTTTTTAAATTTTACCAGTGACGAACACCTTTCGGGATCATGACCTATCAACCTATAACTCATCCAGCTCTTCATACATACAAAAATAAATAAATACTTGCTATCTTTGAATGTATAAACGTTCGTTTAAAACTTTGATAAAGTTTTAGTGGTAAATTAAACAAAGCCATGAAAAGTGGAAGCAAATACTTATGAAAACCCATGATATCACCCCAAACTTTATGTTAGTTTGTTTATCAGACATCCTACTATCAAAAAAAGTATGTATGGTTAATAAAACACAGTGGTACATCGGATACCCTTTGAAATTATTCGTGTGCCCGTGGGGTTAGGCGTAACACAGTTTGGGTAAAACTAGTGTATAGTAAACATTCATAAGAGCGATGTGTTTGTTTTAGGTCATTATCTAAGTACTGGGCTCTCTTTGTATTTACAATATTTCCTAGTCAGGTTCCATCTTTTTGATGAAGGAAACCGATTAAATCTCTAGATGACCCTGGTTTGATTCTAGGTGGTTGTCACAGTAATTTACTGTAAAGAATGTTGTGCGCGTGTTTTTTTAGGCTAGTTTTTAAGATTATGCTGATAATCACTTTGTTTAGAAAATTTGCATTACCAAATAGTAATAATAGTAAACACTAGTCAGCGTTTAAAGCTAACAGGTTAATTTTAGAACGACTGACACACCCTTCTTTAAGAAGGACAAAAGTACGTTCAAATGCGCAAAATGTATAAAACCTCCTAAAATCACACTTCTAATGTTCTTAATTAAAATTGTATTTTTATATGTCGGGATATGAAAAATCTGGAGAACTTGAAAAATACTGTGCACATTTTGTGTGAAAAAAATATTGGAAAACACAAGGAACTTCACAATATAAACAACAACAAATATAGACTATTTGTTAATTTAGGACATCAGAATGAAATCCTTAAATAGTATAACTTACTAGAGGAGAAAAAGCTTACTCAATAACTAAGTACGATTATTCAAACGCATGTACTAACTTTCCTTCACCCCATTTTTACCCCTGTGACACTGGGATGAGTAAATACGCCAAATATTTCCTCATTAAGATAAAAATTAATCTTCCTGTTTTAAATAACTACAGTCCAATTTTCATAAGCATATCCTTTTAAAAAATATAAGCATATTTGTTTGCGGACAAAATTAACTATATTTTACTATTTTATTAGTTCCATATTATAGTTATTGATGGTATCTATCAAAAGTGACAGCTACAGATTACTTGACTTGACGTATGAATAGGCCTATGTGAAAGTAAATCTATTAACTTTTATTTATGTCAGATAAGGGTATTCATTTTAAAGTTGTACTATACAAGCAATACCTGTTGTCCGCAAAATGTTTGTATTTTTTAAATGTTTCATCCTACCAGAACCCTACGTTTGTCAAGTTTTATATAAAAATAAATAACTCCTCTATAATACTCTTTAGAGGAAATTAATTTTTTTAATTTACAAAAGTAGGATTTCGGTCGGTATAGCTCAATTGTGGGGTTACGCTATGGAGTTTTTTAATCATTCTTAAAAAAAACAGTAAAATGGAAAACACAGTAAACTCGGTACTAAGGAAAATGTTGGCAGCCCTGTATGTAAATAGACAAACACTGACTGATTAACACTTGAAATATAGCTACCAATATTTAAATATTCATTTGTAAATCAAAAATAAATTATCATTAGAGGAATTTTTGTCTATCTTGTATGTCTTTGAATACGAATATTCTCCAGTCACAATAAAAGACTACAATCTTACCGTGCCTGAATCCACTATGGTGGGACTTATAAGATAGAGCCTGGTGTAATCAGTCAAGGTAAGACTGCTACTTAACACAATAAGAGGCCTTTCTTAAATTACGTAAATAATTTTTTTGGGGGGTATGTTGTTACGTTTTATAACCGGTGGGAATGGTTTCTGAATCAATTTCCCATAAGGTTTTTTGTCAGTGTTTATACTGAGATAAAAATTGCCAGAAAATATAAATTAATTATAAAATTTAATTTATATTTCTTTTACTAACTGCAATTAAAGTATTTTAAAATTTCATATAACTCGCTTTGCTACCAATCCTTATGTCTAAAAATAAATAAACAATTAAATAATCTAACTACCAAATCGTAAAAAACTATGTAAGACAAGGTGGTTAAAAGGGGTTGATGGAAAATCTTACGCTCTCTTACGTAGGGGTTCGGAGAGGGGGCTGAAAATCACTAAACAAAAAGCCTTACGTAATTTAAGGACGATCCCTAACCAGAGTGTAGGCCTACATATCTAAAGTAAAAAAATAAAATCAACCTTATTTTTCCTCAGACACGCGGCGTAATCTGTGTTAAGGCTGTCGAGCTAACCTAGCCGCGTGTTGAGTGTAATGGAGCCAAATAATCTACTTAACTCGCAAGAAATCTTCCGATCACTCATCCCCAGATTGTGTCTATAGTTCATGTGTTTGGACCGCATCCAACCCCACCCATCCTCACCCCCCGGTGGGACAATAACCGCCATTTTGGACCGTCTCCAACATTATGTGCCAATACGCGTTGCCGTTGAGCGTCTATTTATCTCTTCTCTCTCTCTTTTTTATCCAGCCATGACATGACTCCATTACTTAGCGATAATGTCTTTGCACATAACCGACTTCTACACCCAAATTGTTTCTAGCTTTTTTTTTACTTTCCCGCGACTCCTTAGAGAGAAAAAGTATTGTGATTGTAAAAAAATACATATATCTAATTTGAGATGTTGACAAATGTCAACGTTTTATGGCCTCCTGAACTCTAAAAAGTGGTTTTCGCGATGCCATCTGTCTGTGTATATTTTGGCATAGAACCGAAACTATTTTGCTGATAGGACTAAAACTTTGTATCATAGGGTTTTCATAAGTTTCCCCATAGGGGTTTTTGGTATTAGCTATTCAACCCTAAAACTAGGGGTAGTTTACCTATGTGCGAAAAAAGAAAAAAAAAGTATTTCTTATCTACTCGAAAGATTGTAGTTAAAATTCGTATCTAGACATTGTTTAACATTTCCACATGTAATTTTTCAGGAAAAAATTAATTAGAGGCTACTTTAAATAAGTGGATACCTCCATCTTTGGTCATCTCTCCACAGTGAAACAGTGAAAAGTTGCGGGACTGTTAAAAATAAAAATAAAAATATTTATTTTAGATATATATTTATGAAACCAAGGAGGGTTATAAGCGTGGCTAGTACACCAAACTCTGTTTAAGAAAAACAAGGTGTGTTATAAAAATGGTTAGCACACCAAACTCTGTTTAAGAAAACCTTGGCGGGTTATAAGAATGGTTAGCGCACCAAACTCTGTTTAAGAAAACCAAGGCGGGTTATAAGAATGGTTAGCGCACCAAACTCTGTTTAAGAAAACCAAGGCGGGTTATAAGAATGGTTAGCGCACCAAACTCTGTTTAAGAANGTTAGCACACCAAACTCGTGATCAAGGATTAGTTTTCCACATGTGATTTTCCCATCCTCTTTCCACTTTGATTCGGATGCATTTCATCCTAATTGTCTCTCAACTAATTTTTACCCCCTAATGATGTTACAGTACAAGCGAGCTTTGAACAATTTTTAACGTTTTATTTTTTATTGGTTAACTATTTGTTCTTTCTTGATCAACAAACTTTTATTCTAAAGTAAATATTGTTTGGGAATTTATTTAATATTTTCCTTTCCGGATACAAAATAGTATCATATTTATTGATTTATTAATTATTATTATTATTTAAAACTTTGATAAACCTTAATAGGTCTAACAAATTTTTTATTTATCCCCCTAAAAATATAAGGGTATACCAAGCTTCAAAATGTTGAAGTTGAAGGTCAAACATCCCTCGATTCGACTTCGACACCCCCAAAAACCTTCACATCTTCGAATAATTAAAAGAAATAAGAAAATATCGATACATAAAGGACAGATTTAGAATATCTCACTATATAAGACATATTTCAGCATATAATCATTTTTTTAAACAGCTACAGAACAGTATTTTAAAACCGGCTAGACCATCTTCGGTGTCCGAATGGTCTCAGGCGTCACTCTCGCAATGAACTAGACCGCAGAGGACAGGGAGATCAGGGTTAGAATCCCAGTCCAGTGTACTGAGGGTGGTTTTCCCTAAATGGTTTCCCCCACTTCCTCCAAGTAAATGCAAATATACTTCCTCTAAATCCAAACTTCCTCATCCCTAATTATTTATCGTATGTAGTACATATGCGTGTAACCTGAACTGGTGTTAAAAACATCAACTAGTGATTAAACTACATTTATAATAAGCATTTTTTTTCCCCGAGCCTTTTCATTAAACTAGATTGATAATTTAAATATTAAAAGTAGTGTTATGTGACACCAACAAAAAAGTACCTTTGACTTCAGCTTTGACTTTGCTTTTAATCTTTCAAGCTTCACTTTAACTTAATCTTGCATTTAAAAAAAAGTTATCTTCGCACACCAATACTTGCTGGTACACTGCTAAGGTGGGGGTGTAGGGAACGCGAGAAAAGGTAAGTGTTTTTGCAGTTTTTATACCAAAACTTTGTTTGGTCAAAAGAAACCAAATATTTCTCTACTAGAAACATAGAACTTAATTTTATTCGCATGGTTACCTCATCAGTTTTTGAGTCAAGGGCGTCCTTAAATTTAATGACAACTTTTTATCTTATTTCAAGAAGTTTGACATCCAATGCTACTATGATCTTGCCAGATATTCAACAATTGTTGATATCTACATGTGAATAAAATTAAACTTTATGTTTATGCTTCTATGGATGCAATATTTTATTTTGGCCAAAATAAATCTTTGCTATAAAAACTGCCAAAACCCTTGCCTTTTCTCGCGTTCCCTACATCCCCTACCTTAAATGAAGTCGTTTAAGCGCCTGTGTAGAGCGTGTTGCCTAAAAGTACAGGCTGTGTGTTTGTGGTTCCAGATGTCCGCGACGAGTGAGGTCGGGGAGCAGAGAGGTAGTTCCGGCTGTCGGCTGAGAGGGGGCAGCACCTCCTCGGTCAACAGTCCCGCCACCACGCCACCCCACAACCACAGTAACAAGGGGCCGGGGGCTGCGCCTCCCGGGCGCCCCACCAAGCCATGTTGTTTCTGCTGGTGCTGCTGCTGTAGCTGCTCATGGTCAGTATGATGGCCCACCCTCACTAGTCTGTCAATCATAAGTTCCGTCAACCGACACTCTCCCCCGCCTACAATCACACAATACGACTAGCATTCCTCTGATGCCTCACCCCCACCCCCTAATCATCTAATACTTCTCTGATCTAACATTCCTATAGAGACGCCCCAATCACCTAGTACTTCTTTCAACTAACATTCACCCTCTTCGATGGCTGCGTGGTCTAACTCACTACTCTCACAGTATACAAGACTGCCGATGACATCGAGGTTCGAATCTCGGTCAGGTGTACTGAGGATGGTTTTCCAAACTGGGTTTTCACTTTCCCTCCACACAAATGCGGGTACACTTCCTATAAATATAACCTACCTAACCCCTAAAACCATTAGCGTAATTCGTACATAAGCGTATAGCCCAAACGGGTAGTAATACGCGGTGTTAAAACAAAACTAACATTCCTCTTGAGCCGCCCCACTAAAGTTATCATTTAGCCAATTAGAGCACTGCATACGCCCATCGATGGGCACGTAGACTAAATGTCAAGCTTGCCTAGTCTGGTTTACCCGGGATGGGTGGGTATGGGTTTTAATCCCAGTCTAGTGTACTGTGAGTTTTTTTACTACAAAAATTCCAACTCTCCCTCCACGCAAATTATAGTACATTTAGTACAAATTCTACCTACCTCATCCCTACCACCCCATTAGTGAAATTAAATGCAGATTAGCCAAAAGGGTTGTAAGATGCAGTGTATAGTAGTAACAATAAAACAATAACTTCATTTTACTAAGAAATGTTACAAAAATATATTTAAGCATGGGAAATATTATTCCTTTTCTCTCTGATTTTTTCTGCTGTTAACACTTCTATGATGAAGATAAAAAAAATCAAACCCTCAAATTGGAGACCTAAAGGAAATAATTGTATTTAAACATGTGATGACATTTTTTGTTAGTTGGTTAACCTTATTCAAGTTTGCATTGAACATTTGCCTTACTTATTTAAGATATTTTTTAGTTAATTTCATATTGAGTGAAGGGTACATCATAAAAAATGTGTTTCTGTTGTTACAATAGTCGTGTGTGTGTATCTGTTAATGTATTCTGTGTATCATAAACTATCGTGTGTTGTTTTTTATGTGTGCGTGCCTCAGCTACATAGGCCAGCTCATGTCAGTAAAGTCGTACCTTTTCTCTCTTTATTGCTACGGTGTAGGAGTAAATGGTGAGTTAAAACACGTTGATGTGTTTTCATACCATTTTATCTTGTTTTGTGTTTCGCGTTTATCTGAGTGTGTTTTGTTTAGTATTGGGCTGTCACAGTACAGGTTGCTAGCAACACGACTCACCCTTTTAATTGAAAGATATCTAGGTTTTTAAATTTAGAAATGGGACGTGAACTCGAATTCTTTGGTATTCGTGAGATACGAGATTCGTAAAAATCTAAACATAATTTATTGAAAAAAAATTATTGTGATGACCTTGACTTCAAATAAGAGCTTTAAGCAGATAGTGAAAATAATTATAATAGACTCAAGTAGTTGTAAGAATAACAAATTCACAAAAAATAACAAAATTGTATTATTAATTCACTGGAAAATTGCTTATGACGTAATAGACATAACAAACAAAATATAATTTGTAGGTGCCATCAGGCCTTAAACAACCATTTTAGATTAAATTTTAAATATTTTAACTTTAACCAAAATTGTACCTTTTTTTAAAAAAAGATTTGAGGACTCGAATTTAGATTAGAGAACTCGAAAAAAATATTAAGATTCGGGTTCAAGAAATGTATGATCCAACCCATCTCTAGTTTTAACGAGTCTACACTAGTGGGCATATGATCTAAATTTCAAGGTCATTTAGTTGGTGAGGAGGTCGGGGCTCAAATCCCAGCCTGACGTACTGAGGGTGTTTATTTCTTTATTATCTCCCTCGCAAATGCAGGGTCATTTACTATAAATTATACATTAGTCATAACTACCACCTTAAAAAAATAAAATATATATTCGCTACACGAACAGCTGGTGGGACGCGCTCAGAGCCGGATTTAGTCCCTTGCAGCCTGTAGGCCCACGAAGAAATGCCCTCCCTTCCTCACCCTTCCGCCTTTCCTAAAGGAGGGCGACACACTTCTATGTATCATGTTAAGATTTTTTTTATCATAGTTTTGGTTTTAAATTGAATTTTTAGATTGTGCATGTATATAACCAATAATCATTCACAATAATGTCTCTTATCATTCCAGATACATAAATTTTAATCTACAAAAAAAAAAAAAAAAA
>CABFWB010000697.1:48887-77669 GCA_902151455.1 Timema bartmani | reverse complement strand
ATAAAAAAAAAAAAAAAAAAAAATGAGCTCAAGAAACTAAAGGTTAACAGAATTTACAGGATTTAGTTAAAAATAACTATGAACTTTAAATATTTTAAAATATTGAATATGTTCTGCATAATAGAATATATGCCACTAAACAATATACATTAAGTTATAGCAATACGTACTCATTTAATTAACTTCTTGTAAAAATGCTAAAATTTAAATATATTTTATGAATTTAACTTACTTCATCACTTGTCAGTTCGATGTCACTTCCTATTTTGGGATTGTCTTTCGTTGGGCAAAGGCATTGATAATGTCGTTGAAATGCATATCCTTCAGCATCTTTCCCTCAATATTCAGCAGCGCTATGTCCAATAACCTGTCATCACCCATTGTTGATATGCCTTGTTATATGTCTTTCTTTATCAGGATACTTGCGCTTTGAAGCAATCAAGTCTGTGTCCAAGTTTTATTCATCACCGTGAACTGCCACGTAATCTCGTAATTCGTCATTAATTTCCCGCCCCAGGCCTGGGTTCTTACAAGGTGCGAAAATACGCCCCTAGTGATTGGCAGCTGCATTTTCTGGTCTTATTCCTATTGCAATCGTACATTTTACGTCATCATTAGTATATAAAGCTAGAGGTATTTTATTGTCACTGTTACATAAATTAACACCAGTTGATGATTACGATATCTGCTCTGGAAGCATTTCTTATATAAATGAAGGAACTAAGATAATACAACCAGAGGAAGTCGAAATATGATTCCCAATAACATTGTTGTGGGGGGACGAGCCGAGGATGTTACACTTCCATGTGGTAAATGGAATATTAAAATATGAAATACAATTAATACAATTGGAAAAAAGAAATTGCCGTCTAACCATGCCGCCCCCTGAATAGTGCCGCTCTAGGCCTAATGGTAAATCCGGCTCTTGGACGCGTTGAGGGGGAAAAGGTGTTTACTTTTTCAACTGTTTCTTGTACAAACAAACACGTCTTTTCAGATGACATTTTGATGAAGCATTTGTGTTTGTTTTCTGTAAAGTAAAAGTTCCTTTCTTGAAATAATGTTGTCCTTCAATATTGATAAATTATTTAATGTGTATTAGCAGTAGTGAAAAAGTTCAAAGACGAAGTGAAAATTAATTTACAATAATACATGTAAAAATCGCATTAAAATTATATTTGTACGTTTTATTTAGTGATACGCTACACGCAAGAGCTATTAATTACTTAATACAGAATTTAGAGATGAAAATGGAATAATCAGATTAAATGCTACTGCATTTGCGGGTATATAGGATGGTTAAATCCCACCTCAGTGTATCCATCTGAGATTCAAACCCCGACCTTCCTCTAAAGTTTTTTGCTAGTCCAATTAATTTTACCACCCATATACTGGTACATTAAAGAGTCCAGTATTGAATATAGGTGATTTATATTCACTTGGTGAGAGTATTGAAAACCATTTTCTTTTTTTGGCATACACAATGCAATCCAGAATTATCAATACCAGTATTTTCTAGTCAGAATAGGGTGTGCTAACCACTCTCCTATTTCTGATGGTATAGAAAAACAAATACTGGAAGAAACATTGTCGGAGTAAATCGTTCCTCGACGTGAGGGACCATCCATTTTGTTTATTGACCGGGTTTCACCATTAAAACTTGGCTGGCCAGCACCTCTGTGTCTGGTTTGGGGAGGGATACACATTTTTAGGGGGGAGCAGTTTGGGTTTATGAAATGTAGGTCACAATACAGTGGGACGCATAAAATAATAATAATAATAATACTAATAATAAACATATGAAACGGATAATAAATAACTGTCAAGGTATTGCTTCTCATCACACGGATTTACTCTAGGTAGACTAAAAGGAGAGGTGAAAAAGTCAAATGTTTTTACAGTTTTTATAATAAAAAATTTTTTTGACTCAAATAAATTAAATATTTATTCAGTAGATTCTATGGTTCCAAGGCTCCGTGATTTCACCGTTCTATGGTTCCAAGGCTACGTGATTTTACAATTCTATGGTTCCAAGGCTCCATGATTTGACAATTCTGTGGTTCCAAGGCTGCACGATTTCATGATTCTATGGTTCCAAGGCTCCATGATTTGACAATTTTATGATTCCAAGGCTGCGTAATTTCATGATTTTATGGTTCTTAGGCTTTGCGATTTGGTGATTCTATAGTTCCAAGGCTGCGTAATTTGACAATTCTATTATTCTAAGGCTGCGTGATTTCATAATTCTTTGATTCATAGGCTTCGTAATTTGATGATTCTATAGCTCCAAAGCTTCATGATTTAACGATTCTATGGTTCCAAGACCTCGTGATTTGACGATTCTATGGTTCCAAGTCTAAGGGATTTCACGATTATATAGTTTCAAGAATCCGTGATTTCACAATTCTATGGTTACAAGGCTCCGTAATGACGATTCTATGGTTACAAGGCTCCGTGATTTGACTATTTTATGGTTCCAAGGCTACGTGACTTCATGATTCTATGGTTCCTAGGCTTCGTGATTTCACGATTATATGCTTCCAAAAATCTGTGATTTAACAATTTTATGGTTACAAGACTCTGTAATCACAATTATAAATCTGTGATTTAGCAATTTTATGGTTACAAGCCTATATATTTCCACGATTCTATTGTTTCAAGGCTCCATGATGCCTCTATTCTATTGTTTAACAACTTCATGATTACTTGATTCCAATGCTCGATGGTTTTACGGCTCCACAGTTAAATAATTCCGAGAACTTGTTTGGTAGACATGCACCTGGGCATTTTTTTTTACCAGCAATTTGAAAAATATAGATTAACAGAAAAACTACAAGATACGAATCATCATTTGAAATGTTGTACAGTAATATTTTTATAGACTTAATAGTTTTTTGCTTTATATTTTATTTCTTTAGCTATTAAAATTGCTAAGTAAAAGTGAAATATAGTTCTTTGTTACCAATACGTTGTTGGGAAATATAATTAATTCATACTATTTATTAAAATAATGTAGCTCTATCTACTAAAACAAATCAAATATAAACGTCCTTTTTTCCCCATAATGATCAAAACTATGTCTTTCATGACCTACTTTCTTTCCTCAATGGCTTCCTTCAGACATTGTGTGGGAGCGTCTCCAAAGAAAATAATGGTTTTCCAATATCTTTAAAAAAATAATTGGTGGGGGGAAAGGTGCGGTGGCAATCATCCGTCGAGTCGGCAAGAAAGGCGCCAGCTTGCGATCCCTCGGATCACCCGCAAGAAAAGTTGTCAACTCGAGTTGTCGCGACTATTATTGCGAGGGTGGTTGGGTGAGGGCTTGTGTTGTCCAAGTTTGGGTGGATTTTTATCTTGAAGGTGGAAACGTAGCACACAAATATGTGATCGCGTTTTTTTTCCATATATATCGTGTGACTTTGATTGAAACTTAGCAGGAAAAACTGTTTTAAGTTCAGGTTCCTTACAGTACGCTCTAAGGTTATCTCTTAAGAGCGTACATCACATGCCTATCAATCCTGTGAGACAGTCGGCTCGAAATCGTAAATTTACACGAACACTATTGCACTTGGATCATTTCTTATTAAACATTAATGGAGATAAAGAGTTAATAGATGTTACTAATACAGAACATTGTTGAGACATTAAATTATATTTGGATAAAAACTGCATAGGAAAAGCCGTTTTTTACCATTTTAGAATGGCTTCACAGCTAGGCACTGTGCAAAAATATTTATTCTGTCATAATAGGGACATACTGTCGTTATTAATAAGAAACTTTGTCGCTTTGTCCCCCATCGTCACCGCGGGAAATTTCGAGTAATCATTTAAATACGAATGCACTGCATACATTTCTGGCATATCTTGGTATTTTATCTTCCCTTTTACTCCCATACCTAGCGCGAGTCGGGAGCCGATGATGCACGTCACGCTCTTAATGTAAGAAACGCGACCTAAGGGCAGTATTTTTTTCCGTTTTTACAGCAAATCATTTCCTTGGCCAAAATAAATAAATAATTTTTCCACTAGAAAAATAGAGCTTGACTTTATTCACACGATGATATCAACAGTTGTTGAATATCTGCCATGAACATAGCGGCATTAGATGACAAACTTTTTAAATGGAGATAAAAATTTGTCATTAAATTCCAGGACACCCTTGACCTTTTTTTTAGCACCGCGTCTTACTAACCATTCAGGTTATACGCACTTACGCTAATGTGTAATGGTAGGGTATATTGTGAGATGAAATGGAGGACCTACAGTTTAACGTGGGATCCGAACCACGGTGGAGGCCTGGCATTCCACACATTCACTTGTTATTAATACACGTATTGTTAGAGATGAAGGAAGGGATTGGCAATCAGATAAATCTGTGCCGGGACCGGGGATTGAATCCCGGACCCCCGGCACAAAAGTCCGACACCTTACCCCTAGACCACCAGGTCACTCATCCCCTTCCCCCCACCTTAGTGACCTAAGAAGTGTAGTCCAAAACATTAGTCTGGTGAAAATATTGGATACCACATTAAAAAACTTCAATAGGCCTGATTGGCGCTAAGACCCACCTCAGATCAATAGAGCATATGCGTTCATCTACAGTACATAACAAGCATGCAAATTACATGTACAGTTTGATTATGGTAAAAAATACAAACACTATTTTTTAAGGGCAACATTGATACAATGTTACTTTATAAGTACTGTAGTGTTGTAGATCACATGACTGTAAGTGGGAATATATGAAAATTGTTTTAGTACTTTTTTATAATTATTGTATAAAGTTTCTTTATAGATAAATTGAACTGTACACTTTATGAATGCAATGACCGAGATGATTTTAAGAAAGCATTGGACCTGCATACCGGTTTGTGTGGGGGAGGGGGTGAGCCTTATGATTCCTTTATTAATTTTTTTATTTTGCTACTGATCATGCACTTTCTAGACACAGATGTACAAACCATACATTGAATATTTTACAAATGGACATTTGGAGCTCCTTTTAAAAATACAAACTTTTTTTTGTGGTCAACATTGACCAGATTCTACTATTTATAAGTTTTTCTTTACAGTAATTTGACCACATCTATGGTCTTGTGGTCAAAGTTCCTAGCTACAGATCCAGAGGTGCTGAGATCGATCCTAGGTGCCTCCAAAATTTATTTATGAAACAGTAGGTCTGGAACGTGGTTAAACTCATCCTCCTGAAGACAAAGGAGTTACTTTGATAAGGAAGTAGCAACTCCGGCTCAGAAAACCGAGACTAACGGCTGGAGGGCTCTTGTACTGACCACATGACACTCTCTATCCGCAAATGTAGGCCCTATTATCTCTAACGATGGCGGCCCGCTCGGTCAGTGTAGCCCACTTGACGGCTCACACCGCGGAGTTTTACAACTTTATTTATAATATTTATCAAAAGTGACAGCTCCAGATCACATGACTTGACTTATTAAAACTCACCGTCCAAACTCCTCTGTAAGAAATTGTGATATCTGCCCATTAGTACGGGATGTTAGATTATTTTAGTCGTCCTCAAGGATCAAACCTGGGATCTCCTAGATGTAAATTCGACCTCTCTACCCACTCGATAACGTAACGGGTAAATGTAAAAGAGATATAATTCTATTATTATTATGTTTAATACAATGACTACTAACAACCTATCTTTACGCTGTGTATTAATTCCCACTCGGTATATCTGAATTTAATCACACGCAAGAAGTAGGTATAACCGAGGTAGAATTTAAAGTAGATGTACCCTCAGTTTCATGAAGAAAGAGTAGAAACACATTTATGTAAGACCTCCCTCAGTATACCCGGTCAGGATTCGAACCGTGGCATCCCTCTCCCGTCACCATAAAACCATGAATACAAATCCACTAAAAATTTTCCTCCTCATTTATAACCCACCAGCGTCATTAAAAAGCATATTTCCTGGACGGGTAGTAAGACATGACGGTAAAAATTACAACATGCTTGAAGCTACTTTAACTTTAAATCTTATAATTTTAAAACAACCTAAATATTATGTTTGAAAAAAAAAGTGTAGGATTAATGTCATCTTTCAAACTAGTTTAAGACCACCGTAGCAGATGTTTTGTAAAACTTCATATCGATTTGTTGAAAGCTATCCCTCGATTTTACAGAATAATAACGTTTAGTCGGTAAGTTGGATCGAACATCAGGTTGACTCTTTTTCGCATGAGAGAGATCTCACTCGGAATTTCAATGAACCCCAAGAAGCTGTGAAAATCCTTGGTAAAAGTGATCGAAAGGGGGAAATAGGGGGGTGTTTGGAATGAAGGATGAAGCTAGAATACTCGAGGAATGCAAATGTATTCTAAAAGAAACTTTAAATTCCAAGGTGGTCTTTAATTTACAGTGAGATCAAGGACTAAATCTACCTAACACCCGCCCCCCCCCCTTTTTTTTTTTTACAAAAGTTGGTCGACGGTATTTTCTGCCTTTTCAACTACTTGATAAACGACAGAGTTGGGTGTGCGTCAGCGTGCTAGGCTTAATTCTGTAGTCTGGAGTTCGAGCCCCAAATGAGTGCGTTGAAGGGGTTTGAAAAAATGGATAGGGAGTTTCTCCAATTTGATTCCCCGTCATTTATCTATGCGAATGCTGGCGTACAATGGTGGATGTATAGTCCCAGGGGTCCTATATGGATCTCGTTTTAGGGACCTTATGTATACGTATGTTGTGAATATGAAACTTGAAACCCCGTGTGTGTATGTAGGTTTTTTTTAACCAACATCATGTTCCAATGCATTTATCTAAAACAAACACGTAAATAAATTTTAACAAGGGGTTTTAGCATTATATTAATTACATACGTACACTCCGTTTACAGTTAAACAGTCCTGCCATGGTGGCCACTAAATTAGCTCTATCATATGAGCTGCACCATAATGGAAACCAACAAAGTATATCCTGATTTTGGTTGGAAGAACAGTAGAGAAAATTCAAACGTATTTATTTGCGGCCAACATTGAAAACATTTAACCATATTATTAGTATTATTTTATAAGTATTGATAATATATATCGAAAGTGACAACTAGAGATAACATGAATTTATATCTGAATATATTACAATTGTTTTAGTAACTTTAGTAACTAACTTCTACTGTTCTTCTTACCAAAATCATACTGTATCTTGGCTGATTCTAAGGGTAAACGAGGTACTCATAAATACCTATAAAGAAACGTAAAAATGTATAAGATTATTTTATTGTATCTTAAAGGACAACAGGCTATATTAAACTATGTACAAATTTCATTAGTAAAATTATAACTTATTTTTTCATTTTTAGTGCCTTGTATTTCTACCCGTTTTGGTTGTACACACATGCACTAACCACACTAATCTGTTAGGGATGAAGAAAGTTTAATAAAAAGGAAGTGTACCTGCATTGACATAGAGGGAGAGTAGAAAGACATTTAGGGGGAAAAAAACACCCTTAGTACAACCCACCCGGATTTGAACCCCGATCTCCCCGTTTTTGGCAGTTCAGTCTATTGCAAGAGGGTTTTCTTAGTCCAATCGACCATCGAAGTGGGTTAATTTTTCAAGTTTTAAAAACATTGTTGTAATTTAGGGGCCTCCCTTGGTTGTACGGGACTTAAGTGTGTACTGCGCAAACCCATAATAAATCAGCATCTGCTGGTGTAATTCCTTAAAACACTATTTTCAGCCCTTTTTTATAATATCAGGCACACTTTACCTCAAATTTCTGTTAGTTAAAGAAAATTCAGAGCATAAAATCTATCCTACCAAATAAATGGTCGAGGCTTCAAATAGGAATTAAAGCTACATCTAGAATGAGTAATTTTGCTTTTAATCCTAGCCGAACTTTAATTCAAGTGGTTTCGGTAAAATTTTAATATACTTGAATGTAGGTTTACAACTTTTAAATAAAAGTTCGCAGATATTTTGCTTGAGCTCACATAGCTGTGAAATTTCATTGCCTTGTTTTTATTACTAACAAGAAAAGGACCTTAACTGAAAACCCTGTTTATAATCTCGCTTATCTCCATCGCGTCTTGAACGACATGTCTGTAAAAAGTTTCTTAAGGATAAGGAGAGTCTCTTACAGAATTTTAAATAGAAAATATTCTTTAATGTAATTAGTTTTCTCTCTCTCTTGTGGGAGCACCGTTTTTCACTTGACTAACGTGATTCACCTTCCGGGGGGGAAGGGGGGAGGGATGTAAATTTGTTCCTTTAATTTTTACTCGCCGTTTTGAATAGGCAATTATCCATTCAACCTTACAGTTTGCAAACATTTTAATAAGGGACTGGGGTATAAATGAAATAAAGAAAATTGGTTCTTCAAACCATTCATATTCAAATGAGTTCATTAGATACCAGAAGTCAGCTATGAGGAGTGCTGGCTTTGTAAAAACTTTTTCATTGCACCAAATAATATATATATATGTGTGTGTGTATGTTTGTAAAACACTATACAAAAATGTTGTTTCAAAGCATCATCAGTGGTGTGAATGTGTAATTTATATCAGATGAGTTCTGGGTATTAACCAGGAGATGTTGATCTGCTAGGGGCAAATAATGAAACATTTCCCTAAACACCATTTTTATAATTCTATGCCCCCTAGTCATTAAAATTTTATATTCAAATGTTTATCATTTATTTAGTTTGCTACATAATTTCTTCTTTTTCCATCTTTCTCACTTTATATATAATAAATACATACATACAAATATATAATATATGAAGTAATATATACGTACAAACCAAATGAAGACGCGGTGAACTATTTTTATTTATAAAACATATTTTTTAGCACCACGTATTAATACTGCCTGTTTAGGTTATAAGTATATGTACTAATTACGCTAATGTGTCAGGAATGAGGAAGGTTGAATTTAAATGAAGTGTACCCACATCAGCATGGAAGAAGTGTGAAAAACCATTTAGGAAAACACACCCGAACTGGATTCAAGCCCTGATTTCCCTATCATCAACAGTATGGTATATTGTGAGAGTGACTCCTTGAACCGTGCGGCCACCAAATAAGGTCATAATTTATTTTACGTGGATTTTTGTTACGAGCATAACAGTGAATGTTTTCAAACGATAAACATTTTTCACAAGTATTTCACAACCTTAATATGAAGAAACCATTTCACTTGCTATTTACATAAGCAACAGATGAATAAAATTCACATTCAACCCTCGACTTCTAAAAGCCTTGTGTGTGTGTGTGTGTATGTGTGTGTGTGAGAGAGAGTGAGGTTAAAAACTCTCCTTTCCGCTCCACCAAACACATTTTCCTGAAGTAGTTGCAAAGAGCGTTCAAAATAGAAGGGTTTTCGCGCGGTTTATGGTTGACAAGGTACATACGTCTCTACGCTTCTAGAAAGTTCACATTAATAACATATGGAGTGCGGTGCGCAGGAAGAGGTGACGTGAGGACCAGATGTAACGGGAAAAAAGAAAAAAAGAAGAATGAAAGTAGTAATGTGGCAGTTAGGTATGGTCTAGTTTGGATTTCTGTGGAGTTGTGGATCTTTTTAGCTGTGTCTATGAATTTAAAATTAACTTAAAGAAATGTATTCCTAAACTACAAATAATTATAACCATTTAATGAGAATAATTCCTGCGAAAAAAAAATATAATCTTTTATTTTTCCCACTCTACTAGTGAATAAGTTTGACTTTAAAATTATAATTTATCTTGACATTTTATTTATCCCCGAACTTAAAAAATTAGATTTTCCAATTATACCTTTCACCATGCCTGTGTGTTCCCAGTGCTACATCCGAAACAGTCAATATAAATCTCGTTCAAACCTGTTATTTTGATCTCATATTGTCATATCTCAAAATTAAATTGTGATTTTAATTATTTCTCTAAAATTAAGGGTAGGTTGCTGATATCTCATTTATGAGAATTTTGCATTTTTCAAAATTTCTATAAATATTTTGTTTAAAATGTATATCTGGTGGGTGCTGTGCACAATAATTAGCACTCTTTACTAGTTTTTTAAATCAATTTATTTAATGTTTATTTACCAAAAACATATTTTTGAAAATGTTGTTACAAACTATAATACACTAAATTAGAAAGTATCAACGATTATGTCATATCATTTATTTTTACTCAACACAAAACGACACTTTATTTCCAAGAGTATATAAGTTGAATACATAATTTAATAAGTGTCCAGAAAACTTGATGGTTTTAATATCCTTAAACTAGTGATATCAAGTGGTATTTGGACTTTCGCTGTGTTGATATATTATTTTCTTGTAATTTCTGGGAAACTCATGCTTTGTGTCTCATATAGGCTCTTGATATATACATTAATTTGGGTAGGGATTAGTATGGTAGAATATAAAGTTTACGCGCAATTGAGTGAAGAAACAATTTTTACGAAAAAAAAATAGATTATCCGACTGAGATTTGAAACCCAGCCTCCACATCATCGTAAAACAATAAAAGGCGATAGTGACGCCTTTTTGCACGTGTCCACTGGTGCGGATTGTTGAAAAACTATGTATACAAATATATAAATAATTAATAGTTTAATGAGAGTTTCAAATAAAGCATTTTTTTTGTGACTTCCTACAGATTCAATACTCAACTAATCGATTCGACACAGTACCAATTTAAAGTCTAGGTTATGGAAGCTTGTAATATCCAATTACTTATCATTTCATCCACCGTGTTATCGTTTAGGTCTCCAGGGGAATAAATATTGCGATGAAAAACCCTTAGGGGATGACTTTGAAAACTGAACCCAAATTATAATCAACAAACTTTTCAAATTTATTGTTATAAATAGTTTAAGAAACTTTTCAAATTAAAAATTAAAACTATGGAATAGCTCAAAAAATTAATGGAGTCTCCAACTCATCTAAGTAATGATTAAAAATCTTTAATCAAAGTATCTTTTAGCCAAATTTAACTAACTAACCATCCTTTTATATTTCAAATAATCTGGTAAAACCTTTTCATATATATTTGTTGAATTGTAACTTTCAAATTATTCTTTCACGAGAAAGTAGGATATACATTCTCCATTTAAAATAATATCCCTGCATGTGGTCGGGAGTTAACCCTGACCTCCCCTGGTTACAGACAAGTCACAACATCCGCGAAAACTTTGTTGGTAGTTTTTTTCTAAGCACTGCGTCTTACTATCCGTTTGGGTTACATGATTTTGTAGTTTGTGCTTTCTTTAGAATTCGACACCAATTATTTGATTTGTTAAATAACATGTATTTTATGGGATGGCTTTGGCTGATTGATTGATTGATTAGTAATCCAGATTGGCTGGTTTGGTCCCAATTGACAATACGATCTTGTTTTTTTACATGATTACTGGAACATAGTCTTTGGTGAAGTATTATTCTTACGTTCACTTAGCTTTTTTGTCTATTCCACCAATCGGTGGCAAAATAAATTTTAATTTTAGTCAAACAGCTTATATACCAATTTAAAATGTAGCTTTTAGTTTGACCCATTCTTCACACGGTTGTAATGTGGTATTCCTACAAACTTGGCAAATTTAAATGTTCTTCCATGCTATAAAGAATATTTTATAATAAGTTTGGAAAGAGGAAAGATTTTAATTTACAATCACCCCCCTCCCCCCTGCTTTTCACTTCCCATATTCCCATTTTGAAATTCTTAAGATTTATCTGATCACATTATATGGTTTATTTGAATGCCTGTCAAATTTCAATTTTAAGCCACATTGAAAAGAAGGTGTATCAATTTCGAGTGCTTCCTATTCCCGGGCTTAAATTTTGAAATTCGATGTTTTCAAACATCATTCGGTTCTTCGGAAAGGTCTATTGTTACATGTCTAATTTATATTTACTAAAAACTTTTTATATTAGTTTTAGGAATCTTTAGGGGAACCCCCTTCCCCATTTACTTCTTCATTTTTAAATTTAAGGATCAGACCTTAATGGTTGTTTGGGGTGGTTTTTATACCCACTTGACACATTTTAATCTTAAGCCACACTGAAAAGTAATTTATTACTTTAGTTCCGGAAATTTTGCAACCCCCATTTCACCCGCCTCCTTTTTAATTAATAAATATTTTTAAAAAAATATTTGAGTAATTAATTCCTTTACATTCCTGTCAAATTTCAATTTTCTGCCTCACCTAAAAGTTTTTTTCACTTAACCTTCCCCGATCCCCTTCCCTATTTTATCAATTTAAAATTTCCAATCTTTTATGGTTATTTGGAGTGGTCTTTATAATTTCTTGCCGAATTTTATTTTTATACCTCACAGAAAAGAAGTTATTTCTATTAGTTTTGGAAATTTTAACACCCCATTTAAACAACTTCTACTTAAAAAATTTAAATTTTAAGACATATATGGTTATCTTGAGTTTTTGTTTTATATGCCTACCTTCCCCCCACCCGTTTTCAAAGTCCCAGTTAAAAATTTAACATTTTCAAACCTTACAAAATATCTGGCTATATTCTCCACACCCATACCCCTGTTTTCTAAAGTCACAGTTAAAATTTTAACATTTTCAACCCTTAATATTTATTTGGAGTGGTATTTTTACCTGACTGCCAACTTACAGTTTTCTACTACACTGGTAAGTATTTGTTAACTATTAGTTTTAAAAATTTTGAATCTTTACCTCTTTTTCTCCAATTCACTATTAGAGATTTCAAATTGATTTATTTGACTATCTAGAGCTGTTTCACTACCTGTCTGCCAAATTTTAATTTTCTACCTATTCTAAAAAAAAAATCAAATCTCTCATTTCCTGGAGCTTCATTTTGAAATTTTCCCATTTTATATTTTTATTGTTAAGTGAGGCATTGATACCCTCCTGCCAAACAAAATTTCAAGTTTTAAGCCCAGGGGTTGGAGAAATACGGTGATGAGTGGGTTTAACCATTTATATACATAGATGCGTGTAAAGCTAAATATAGGTAAGGCTCGTGGGTTCGATTTCCGCCACAGCAGAAGAATTAATCATTGTTCAAATGTGGGCTTCCCCTTTCACAATGGTGAATTAATAGCCTAGGGCTGGGTGTTTTTTCTGTACTAGATTTTTAGTTTACAAGTCATGTGCTGATATTATTGTCCGGTTCAGAACGTACACGTTAAATACATATAATAAAATATATGTATATAAATAGATACATTTGAACATCCCATAGATCTTTTGCAACAAGGAGAAATGCCCGTTCCTGCAAAAGTGGACCTACTATTTACGATATGTTTGCAACGACAATAATTTATTTCTTTGGGGTTAAACTCTTGACGTGTTTTATACAAATATAATTTTTACTCGGACTTTTTTTTAAATATCTTTTAGATCATCGATCTGTTACTAAATTTCCCTTTCCCCAATCGCTTCTCCTCTCCCCTCCAATACATTCCACCCCATTCTAACTACGAACCAGGTCAATACAGAGAGTGAATTATCGGAGTGCTTGCAGACTGATAGAAATTCAAAGGTCCGCTTCATCAATTTCTACAGACAGAATGCGCTCCATCGAGTGTACAGCCAGTTTAAAAATAAAGTTGGGTTCGCTGCCTCCTGAACAGCGGTCTTGACAAGCTAACAAGCTGTGTAAAGGGCACCTAGTTCTCAAAGTCAATCACACTATTCAAGCATGGTAAACATAATTATGTTAACCAAACGCTGGGAAAACCTCGAATAAAAACAAAGAAATTAGATTGATTTTCCTGATTTCATTTGATTTGTTTCAATTTTACCATTCAGACTTAAACTTGGTATCTTGTGTTCTTCCCCAGAGGGTTTTTTGGAATTATCTATCCAACCTTAAAATTAAAGGTAGTTTATCTAAGTGTTAAAAGAGAAAAACTTGATTTTTTCGAAGTCGGCTCTAACGATTTTGATTAAAACTCGTGTATAACCAATGTTTAGCATTACAAACAAAATTGCGTGTCCCTTCGTTCCGATAAAATGACTTGGAGCGTACTTTACATAAGCGGATGTTTCCAATTTTGATCATATCTCCGCAACTCTTTGAGATGTTAAAAAACTTATCACTACGAAGGTGTAAGGCCACTAAAATTAAAATCTTTTATTTCAAATATATTCTTATGGAACCAATAGCTTCTGAGCTATTAGCAAATATAAGTTTTAAATTTACACTACTATAATCAGAAAAGTCTTACATTAGAAACTTTAAAATGGGGGGTTAAGGGGGGGAGGCCTGGCCGGGAAATGGGAGTGGGCTCTCAAAATTTACGAAAATAATTGAAAGAATATATATTTTGTATAGGATAATAAAAAAAACCTATAAAATGAATGAACACCTAAACCAAATATCATTGAAAAAGGTGGTGAACTAGTGTAGTGAGTACATAATTAAAAATTGAGAGAAAAACCAATTCTAAGTAGTGGCGATAAAACACTTTATTGCAATACACATCATCTACTGATATAACCGACCCCGTGGTGTACTGGTCAATGCACCTGGCTATGAGCAAAGTGGTCCCGGGCTCGATTGCCGGCTGGTACCTTGGGTAATATTCCCTAAAGGGGAACTACCCCACCGGGGTTTGGTTAGTTAGGCCTAGGTTGGATGTGTTTACACTGGTTCCAAGCCCACATACTCGCTATCACCATCACCTATCTATCTTTCAACAAACTGGGCTACGAATGATGTAGCCCAGACGCGCAACATTTATACATATAATATATCTACTGACATAAGAGGGGTGAACCGTTATTTTTTTGGTAATAGTGTATATTATTTCATTTATGCTCTTTGCTGGAATCGGATGCTCTCTTTTCCATTATGTTTCTGTAGCGTTGTATAATATTATTTCTCTTCGCATATCTTGCAAGTCATAAGTAAATCTCTCCGTTTTTAGGTAAAGGAGAGAGAAAGTCTGTGTGATGCACCATACCATTTATTTTTAGAGTAAATCTACTTTGAATAAATAATAGTCCTACAGTAGGATTACATAATTATTTGACGTAGTACATTGCTAAAAAAAAGTGTCATTTAACATTTTAATGGAGTTATAAATATATTATGCCATATTTATTGTGCGAAACCGTATAAATTAGGGTATAACTCATATAATCACAATAATTATAACTGAAACTTTAAGTTTTCCCCCGGTAAGCTAGTGAGTAATGACGTTGTAATAAGATAGAAATGATATCAAGTTCGTGATGTAAATCAGTGGTTCCCAACTATCTTTTAACTTATAGCCCACTACTGTAAAGTTAAATGTAATATGCATGCTGAAATCAGCTATAATAACCACCAATTAATGTTATTGTACTGTACATTCATATTTAATTATTTCAAATTAAATTATTACTATAAATAAGTATAAGTACTTTTTTCCTTGGCATAACTTATAATACTTACGAAATAAAATACACGTTATAAAATAGCTTATAGTAAATGTTTATTAAAAAGAGTCATAAGTTAAACGCACTGCCAAAATTATAGAATATAAATATTAAAATAAATTAAAAAAACTATTTGTTAGATATTTTGTTCCTGTTATTATCAACATAAAATTATTGCTGTAATATTCATAAAAACTTAAACACCCCAACCACCCAATTACAATTTACCGACCCCCTGAACACCAAAAACTTCACCCGTGGAGCGGTATCGCACAGGTTAGGAAACATTGAGCTCTTCTATTTGCTGGAACGGGTGCTTGGCTAACTATATCAGACAGGTTTCATTGATTTATTTCCCCTCTCTTGCCGGGGCGTGGATGTGGAGAATGGCCTTGATGCGATGTGTAGAATTCATACTTTTCAAGTAAGAAGGTACAGCTTTGACAATAGTTAGTCAAAAAATACCTACAAATTCAATAATTTAATTTATATTTAAAACGGCCATCACCTTTCCCCCCCCAAACCCATGATGTCAGATTGTAGCCACTTGAGACCACTAATAGTGAACTCCGAATCACTTGTCATGCCTCGCTTTCTTTTGCACCGGGGGAATGTGAAATATTCTTCACTGGTGGCGAACTCGGAACTCTTAGCTCAGTAAACAGACGCGCAACTGGCAAAGTTTTTTTTTTGTCATCGCGTCCTGCTATCCATTCTGTTTGGCTAATGTGTTAGGGATAATAAAGGTTGAATTTAGGGGGCGTGTGCCTGCATTTGCGTGGAGGGACAGTGGAAAACTATCGGGGGAGAAAATCCTCAGTACACCCGGCCGAGATTTGGACCCCAATTTCTCCATGACCGAAATTCAGTCTAGAGTGACGCCTTAGACCATTCGGCCATCAAAACGGGTTTGACTAAGTTAACAGCTACTTCAGTGATCGCATGGACTAAGGCGTCACTCTCATTATAAACTGTATTGCTAATGACGGGGAGATCAGGGCTCAAATACCGGCTGGGTATATCCCACTTTTCATCTATTTAAGTGTGGGTACCTTTTATCTAAATTATGCCTTTCTCATTCCTACTCTATTCTTGAAGTTAAATACTGACTACTTGAACGGCTACTATGGCATGGTGTACACACTGTAATAAGACTAGGTTAACGAAGCCAATAAAATCTGGTTTTGCTGCGTTTATACAGTACAATTTGCATAGGAAGTGTCTTATAACAAATAAGCCTATTTTTTCGGTCAACATTGAAAGCATTTTACTTTATAGTTTTATCTTATAGATATTGATAGTAATATCTATCAAAAGTGACATCTGAAGATCACATGACCTGACGTAAGAATATGTGAAACTAGATATGGTAACTTTACTAGCTTAAAGATAATACTCTTCCTATAAAACTGGACTGTAGATACAGCTTATAATGATCTTGTCCGCGGCCGAGGCTAAAATACAAAATTGTACGGGACATTGCCCAACCCGTCTTATAAAGTCCAATCAATCAATGACGTCAAATATGTGTTTGTGATTGACAGGTCGACAATCTTGTGACGTGGCGCGGCCGAGAGCTATAAAGAAAGAAGATAGAAACGTTTTAGCGCATGCTCCGTCCCCCTCGCGCCGCGGCGTCAGGCCCGTCGTGTCGGATCGACGTAGAGGACATGAGGTTACGTATCACAAAATAACAAGTCCATGGTCAGTTAGAGAAGTTCTGTGAACGGGACCGGTGGCCAGTTTGGTCAAGGGGATATTGAGAGAGAGAGATTTACAAGCGTTTCGAGACGATAATCCAACGCGATGCGAACATTGTCATAACCGCCGCCATTGTCGGAAGGATTTGTGCGCTGGTTGTTAGCCGTAACTATTGTTAGAATCGTGTGTAACATTCTGTAGAGTGGGCTGATGTTGGTTTTAGCTTGTACTCGTTGCGTATGAAAGACGGCCCAAGAGGGATTAATACAAAGCGTAAAAATAACACGTTTTTGCTTTCAGAAAAAGTAATATCACGTGTCACACAATACATTATAAAAAACATACTGACAAATTCCACTCTTGTGAATATTAACATTTCCCAACGATGCTCAGGTGTTGTCAAAGTTTGTGACTTGAAGCGATCGGGACTATTGTCAATAGATTAATATCAGTGCCCGCTGTTGTGATAGCCAAGTGGTAAATGTTTTCATCGGGTGACTCTTGATGTTGGTGTATTACTGCTTGCTGTACAAGTCTTGCGGTCCAAACGGTATCACTAGGCCGGCCCCCAAGGCGACGTGAATGGGTGGAAAGCTAGTTCGCTACACAAATAAACCGCCTGCAGCGAGGCCAAACATAACCTCACCTTGAAGGGGAGGGTATACACTACTGGCGTGGTCAGTCGCAACGCTGGTTGCTCGCCTCAAGGGGAAGATCTGTTTTATCTATTCGATCCCCAACATTCGTGCGTTGGCTTAAGAAATCGAGGAAAAAATCCCCTGACTGATGAATAAATATTAACAGATGATCGATATCTAGCATTGTAATCAAATTTTCAAAGAGATGTTCCCAAAGAACAACCTAAATTAAGCCACGTCTAGCGTGGTTAGTACGTGGGTGAGGGACAGGCGATACATATTTATATTATACTGATACAGCTTTAAACTGTGGTTTTTATGTGCAAGCTGCCTTTTTGGGGATATATCTTAAAGTTTAATTATAATAAAAGTTGTTTTAAAACTATATATGATTTTCGCCCCTTAGACTGAAAAACCATAGATCTTATTAATATGTTATTACATTGAAATCAATATTTCTTAAAACATGGTTCGATGTTTTAATATTAGAAAATAGTAATCACCAAACCGACTTGATGACAAAATAGACTAATTCACTTAATTGATTCTACCAGTAGCATGAATTTGGTAACTTATCAAAGTGGCGTAATGACCGTGTAACGACGGAGAAGTAATTACCGCCCTGTGTGACTTCAGTGGCGTGTTGCGGAAATAGGCAAGAAGGGGTGTCGTCACCTGTCCTCGTGTGGGCGTGTTTTTGTAACATGTCAAGGGCATGTCGGCTCGCTGGAAGGCCATTGTCCAGAGGCTGAGGAAGAGGTTAGTTAGTTTTATGGATCGGGTGTTGAGTGGTTATTAAAATTATTATTTTTACAGGTTCATCACATCAAATGAGGAGTTATTAACGATATATATTGTACTTAAAGTAATCCCCGAGCCACTCACCTCATTGATGGAATAAATTTTCTAACTTGCTATGCCTACACAGGAAATAGAACCAAATTATTCCAGAAGCATTTTATCTACCCGCCATATCTTGGTATGCAGTTGTTTTCAACCTAGGGTTCGTGACCTCATTTGGGGTCGTGGCTTGTTTCGGCTGAGCTCACAATGCTTGTTGAGATTATAGCTTTTTATCTACTTTCTTTTTTTAGTGATTATAATGATTAGGGTTTTTGAATCTTAAAAATGTCGAAGTCAAAAGTAAAATCTCCTTCACTTGAATTTCGAGACCCACAAAAACCATAGCATCTTTGAAACATTTCTAAGTAAGAGAAAACTTTATTATGTTATGAACTAATTTGAAATATCTCACTAAAATGACATATTCCAACATATTTTAAATTTTAGAACAACTATTAAGTATTTTAACACAGAGTAATAATTATATGACATCCATAGAGTAAGCATAAATAAATTCAGATTATGTCTGCATGTTTCGTTTTTTAATATAAATATTTCTCTCTATTAGATGCATTAATGGAGAGTTTAGAAATTAAAAGTAGTGTCACGTGACAAATGACAACAAAAACTTTAGCTTCGACTTTTCTTCGCATGTTTAAAACTTCGCTTCAACTTCATCTCGCGTTTAAAATGTGATCTTTGCGCACCCATAATAATGAACACAGGGAATTTTATATTAAAAAAAACCCAGTGATAATCCTGAAAACGCAGTCTAAAAAAACTCAGATTTTAAAAGCTAACGAATTATCAAGGGGGTCGTGAAGGTGTAGGAGACAAAAAAATTGGGGTCAAAACCTGCAAACGGTTGTAAATTACTTGGCTAAAGCGTGGATCATTTAAACTAAACAAACAAATATCTGGTGCTAGTGTGTGCATTGGAAGGAAAGGGGGTTGGAGGTAAGGGGGGGAGGGTCTAAGTCCGGCCTCTAAACACTCGAGTCGACTTGGCCCCGACATTACAGAGATTCCTCCCCGTCCACTGGGATAGAAATAGCCCGTCATGGTTTCCTCGCGATGTTCTGGGTTCCTCGCCCGTCACGTCCCGTCCCCATCTAACTCGGGAATATGCGCCATTTGACTCGACCAGCAGGATGAGGTGCCACTTGCACAAGTTTATTTTTTTAGTACCACGTTTCACTGCCCGTACATACTGTACGTATATGCACTAAATTACGATAATGTGCTAGGGATGAAGAAGGTTAAATTTAAATGAAGTGTACCAACATTTGCGTGGCGGGAGAGTGAAAGACCACTTAAGAAATAAAATACTGAGTACAACCCGACCGGGATTCTGACCCCGATCTTTACATCATCGGCAATCCAGTTTACTGTGAGAGTGACGCCTAAGACCACGTGGACACCAAAGCGTATCTCATACCATTTCCAATGGAACTCTTTTTTTCCCAATATAACGCTATAATGTCAGCAACTACTTCCAGCAACTAATTTTATTTGTGTATTTTATATCCCCGCAGGCTGTTAAAGACTTAAAAAAACTATAATCCTAGATTGTTAAATTACCACTCAAATAAAGTTACAAAATCAAATTCCGCTGTGGCTTAAAATCGTCATTCAATTGGAATCGAACCTGGAACCTTGATATCTGTAGATAAGACCTAGATCCACTACCAATTGAGCTAAAATACTGGAAACAATAATTCAAGATAGTTTTTAAAATTTATTTTTAGCACCACGTCTTATTTACCCGTTCGGGTTATACGCCTATATACTAATCACGCTGATGGCTTTAGGGATTAGGAAGGCTATATTTAGAGGGAGTGTACCAGAATTAACGTGGAGGGATAGTGTAAAACCATTTTGGAAAAACAACTCTCAGAACACCCAACCGAGATTCGAATCTAAACCTCTCCGTCATCAACAGTCTTGTCTACTGCAAGAAAAGTGCGTTAGACCACGCGGCTACCAAAGTGAGTTTCATGTTATTTAATCGAAGGGAAGAATATGAGGAGGGTTAATTATTCAGGAGCCTCCCTTGAATTTGCGTTTAGAGAAACTCCAGACTCCAGTGTGGAACCAAACAAATTCCGTTGAAGTTGGCTGAGATCGAATCCCGTCAATCTAGTTGAGAATCGAGTGTACTAGCTTTAGTAGAGTTCTGATATGAAGGACCGCAATTGACGTTTACATACTAAAACGACTTAAATATGTTCATACGACAAGGGGACCTGGCGGTCTAGCGGTAAGTTGTTAGACTTCTGTATTAGGAGTCCGTGGTTTAAATCCCGGTCCCGGCACAGATTTATATGATTACCAAACCCTTCCTTCACCTCTGGAAAAGTGTGTGCTTTACGCTTTGTGAATGTGTGGAAAGCCAGGCCCCCACCGTGGTTCGGAACCCAAGTTAAACTGTAGGTGCCCTCCTCTTTCCACCATTATCATTCTCACGTATCATCATATCATCTGGGAATTATGAAATTCGCCTTAATGGTGCCCCATCTCAGAAATAAATTCCTCCATACGCCAGGAGAGCAGAATAAGATACTGTCGAATGTCCAGAGCTGGAGCTTTAGCCCCACCCCATATCCATACGTCAAACAAAGTAATTTATTTATTTAGCACCGCGTCTCCCTACCCGTTCGGGTTACACGCTTAAGTACTAATTACACTAATGGGCTAGAAATTTAAAGAATTTAAAGGAATTGAAACTACATTAGTGTGGAGGTAGAGTGAAAAACCATTTAGGAAAACCACCCCCAGTTCACCCGAGCGAGATTTGAACATCAATCTCCCCGTCCTTGGCAGTCTATCTCAACACTAAACCAGCGCGTTAGCTAACTACCCCATCGAGGTGGGTAAACCAATTAATCTTCAGCTGTCATTTTTGCTATATATTATCAATAGTAATTATAAAATAACATCAGTAATAAATTAAAATATTATCAATATTAATAGCATGAAAATATGTTTAAATACTTTCTATAGGTCCTTTCTAATATATAATATTCTACTATTCTAACTACAATAATTACTACTCGTAGCGAGATATAGTTGACATTTTGGAAGTCAACTAATCCCCCATTTTAGCTAAACTGCTTGTTACGTTGGTTGACTCCCAAGACTAGACCATTAATTTAGCCCTAAATCTTCAGATTACTTACTTGTTTAAATAAAATACACTCACAAGGTAAACATTCTGAACAAAGCGGTCCTATCAGCATTTTTATTTTTCTTCATTTATTTGAGAGGTATTTAACGTTCGCTTTCTGAGCCGGCCGATTATATCAGCACACGACTTATTAACTAACTTAAGACTAAAACAGACACAACATCCAGTCCTCGGCCCATAATTCATCACTGAAAGTGTAAAAAAAAACCATCATCGATACAGTTTTCGGCCATGAGAAGAATCGAGCCCAGGACCCTTAGCTCAGTATACAGAAACGCTATCGACTGAGATAAGAGCTCGGACTTATAAGAAAATGACTTAAAAGTTAACTTAATAAAATACAACACATTTGTCAGACAACCTAATTTCAGTCAGTAGTGCGCCTGTCCACTGAACTAGATGTTTTATGTTCGATTCCGGGAAGGGTTGAAAAAAATAATATTAATATAGGTAAAATTGGTGCTTCCTCCTTTACAGTGATGATTGATGACTATAATCAGCTGAGAAACTGGGTGTTGTGTCTGTTCTAGAATTAAGTTTTTTTTATCACCCTGCCTTACTACTTGTTCAAGCTATACGCATATACCTCAGTTTTAGCTTCTGTGGTGCTGACTGACAGCTCATAGCTGACTTCTGACGGCTTTGAAAAGCTACCAGACCAAATTATGTATCCCTACGCCGAACCATATGATCTGCAAAAAACATGTATTTAGCAGTTGTCACTTCTTACAGTCAAAATTTAGGTATATACCTAAATGTTGACTGTCAGAAGTCAGTTGTGAACTGTCAGTCAGCACCAAAGAAGCCATGGGGCTACTGTACATAATAATTACTATAATGGAATAGGGATGAGAAAGAAAGCAATTTAGATGTAATCTACCCGCATTTGCGGGGAAGGAGATTGGGAAACCAGATAGGAAGAAATCATCCTTAGTAGACCCGACTGGGTTCGAACCCCGTGTTTACCGTCTTAAACAGGTCAGTCTAACATGAAAGCGACGCCTTAGACCATGAGGCTACTGAATCAGGTTAGAAACGAGTTAGTCTAAGAAGTGTAATGGCACTACACTTTAGACATACTATTATCTTGTTCAATAGCGAATAATATTTCAAAATATCGATTTGATTTTTTTTTTAAATTAATCAAAAACTGGGTGGGAAGAAACAAATGAAGAATATTTTTGTCTGCCTGGTTGAAGCGAAGAAAAGCCTTGTCCGTAGTAACCACGCATTCAATTGTGTGTTTACCCCGTAAAACTCCGGATACTTTGACTGGTGTGTAGTATAAATACCGAGATAAATGCTAAATTCCTCTATGCCGCACCTGTGATCAACCAAGAGATATGTATATATGCCATACATAGTCTAATTCATTTCCAACTTAACCAAGGAGACGGAAGCTTCCAATATACATTTTATTAGACTGTATTTTATTTTAATGCTGACGTCTTTATTGTTTTACTTTAGAGTTGGTTTTGTGTTCAGTTTCCATCTGAAGACTTCAATTTTAGAAATATAAATTAGGAAAATAATGTCTCAAAGCCCACCAGGGGGGTTGTAAGGATTCTAAACATGAGGTATAGAGCCCCCAATATCACATAGTCACAAGGTACAGGGAGGGCCCCCAATATCACATAATCATGAGGTACAGATCCCCCAATATCACATAATCACGAGGTATAGAGCCCCCAATATCACATAATCACGAGGTACACAGCCCCCAATATCACATAATCATGAGGTACAAGACTCCAGTATCACATAATCTTAGGTACAGATCCCCCAATATCACATAATCACAAGGTACAGAGCCCTCAATATCACATAATCACGAGGTACAGGACCCCAGTATCACATAATTAGGAGGTACTATACCATAATAACTCTGATTGTTTTTTCAAGTGTTCGTAAAATATAAAATTAAACAAAATTATTATTCCGTTATTATGGTTTAACTATTTCATAAACATATCTATTTAAAATAAGCTACGACTAAAATCCACAAAGGTTATGTAACAAATTACAAACTAGCTTCTTGAATATCTGTAAAATAAGAGTAAGAATGTTTTTTTCAAACCTATGGGGTGGGATTGAAGAAGATAGAATTTAGGTTAAATGTACCCGAATTTGCGTTAAGGGAGAGTATTTCATATTTGACGCTAAACTATTTGAGTATATCCGCGCCCCCACAATAGCGTGGGAAGAAGATGGGAAAACCCCAGTGATAAATCATATTTATTTATCATATTTAACCTTACCGTCAGCAGAAATTTGTGTGATTATTTGAAAATATGAAATTATAAAAAAATAGGAAAGTGATTATAGGTGTGTGATCTACAAGCAGTTCCATTGTACCTGTCGGCAGCTTCAAACACACCTTAGATAAAAGCCAGAGAAGATACTGGAACAGGGAAAGTGAATTTAATCCTACTATCTTAATAGAAACATGTCACGTTCTTTCAATACTCAATCAACACAGAGCAGCTTGCTCAGAAGCGGACCCTAATTCCTGGACACAGGTAACGGAACAAAAAAAAAAGTGCCTATGTACGAAAAGCTTCGTTCTCTTGCGGATCTCTGTAATTGCTTCCCGAGCGAAAACTTACGAAAATTACAAAAGGGGCTGGCTGCGCTTGCGCCGAAACCTGTTTAAATTGGTTTGTGATCAAATCCATTCTGCCCTTCGTCACCCACACGTTTTACACGCTGACAGCCTTTGTTCTGGTTGATTGTTTGCCGGGTTGTATTGTGTTTACATTTTAATCCCTTTGATTCTGCATTTTTAAAATATTAATTCGGGTGAAAATTAAGGGGTACGAAACAAATACACCTTGATGAATGAACTTCGAAATTAAAGGGTTTTATGAAATCTAGTTTATTCGGATCATAATGATAACAACAAAAATTTATGACATTAGGAAAATAAACATGGTTTTAAAAGGTTTGGAGGATACTTTGATACCTTTTTTAATGTTGGTCCCTAAAACCACAATAAGGAGACACCGACAACCTTAGATTCTAGTAGAATAGAGGATTAAGGAGGCGAACTATACCATACTTTTGTTTAAAAAGATATTTCTCTGTGAGCAACCTTAATAACACTAAGCTATAATATTATTGTTATTTTATAGATATCAATAATATATATCAAGAGTGACATCTGCAAATAACATGACATGACGTATGAATATATTAAAATTGTTTTAGTAACTTTAGTGACTAATATATATAATGTTCTTCCTAACAAAAATCGTACTATAGTTACCTTTCAGTGAAGTGAATTTCCAACAGTTTATTTAATTGACACCCACGTTAATGGACACGCAGTTTAAATGTCAAGCTTATTTAGTTTAGTTTGCCGGTTACAGAGAAGTCAAAGGTCAAATACCGGCCGGGTGTACTGAGAGTTTTTTCTTAAATGGTTTCCCACTCTCATTCAACGCAAACGCAGATACATCTACTTTAATTCTATCTTCCTCATATTTAACATATTATTGAAATTAATATAGGCACATATTATAGTCCAAACTGGTTGTGATACGTGGGGAAAAAATAATTAGCTGTCCTGCCTCACTGAAATGTAGGTATAATTTACGTTAGTTAGTAAGTATCGTTGTTATTATTGCAGGATTTCCAATGTCAAGAAAAGTGATTGAGGGCTTTGAAAAATTCTTGAGCTATAGATTCATACGAAAATTTCAAAACGTCTAAACTGTCGCAGGAATTTACTGCCAACCATGTAATTTGTATACGCAATAAAGTTGACTTAGCCGGCCGGTTCTTTACTCGGGTAAGACGAATAGTTTATGTATAATTTATGTTACTTTGTGAATTTATGGACACAGGCAGGGTTCCCGATGTCATAAAAAAGTGATCGAGGTCTTTTAAAAAAAGACTTGAACTATATATTTGTATATAAATCACAAGGAAAACAAGAATACCTGAACAACGTTAATGTGTCGACACAGCAAAACCTGCTTCGATTGGCCGCCTGGTCTAAGACGCTACTCTCGTGGTAGACTGGATTACCAATGACAAGGAGATCTATGATCGAATCTCGGTTGGGTGGACTGAAGGTGGTGTTTCTAAAATGATTTTCCTTTCTTCCTTCACGCAAATGTGGATACACTGCCTCTAGCTATAACCTCCTTAATTCCTAAAAATGTTAGCGTAATTATTATATAAACGCACAACCAGAACGGGTAGTAAGACTGGTGTTAAAAAAAACCTTACGATAAACTAAAACTGGGTAGTCCCTAAGGCAAAAACTAAATTTAGTCAGTCCATCCTTAAACATTCCTGTTGTAAGGTATGTACAGATTTTGGTTGAAATGTATGTAGTCAAATATAACATATACTTTATTTTACAGGCCTTAAATGATTTGAATTTTTATGTGTCAAATTCACACTAGTTCTTCTCTGTCTTTAAATTTAAAAAAATCAATTTTCCAGTTAAAAGATTTACTAAGAGGATAGCTTGATAAATGTTCTGAGACTAATTTCCTCCGCTAGAAAATAGTCAAATATACACCCTTTGTATTAAATACCTAACTTTAATAAGCCTTTATCAACCGATTATAGCGTTTGAGATTAAACTTAAATAGGGTGGCCAGCTGTTTGGCTCCCAATTTTGGGTTGTCAGAAATAAATAGATGATAATTTGACATTTCTTTTAGAAAACAAATTTAACTAGTTTAAAAAATAATTTCAAAGCAAAAAAAAAATCATATAAATTGTATAAGCAGTTAATTTCAGGGGATTTGTAGTATATTTACTATAAACCATGTCATCCATTTAGTTCCCACTCTTCAGAGTTTAAATTGGGCCTTTAAAAAAAAGCGAATGGACCCACACACATCACATCAGATGTAATCATAATTTTGACAAAGGCATTATCCTAAACCTGTAATAACCTTTTAAAAATGTTAATATCAACGTAAGATAGTATATTTTGCCATTCAAATGGGGTAGTGGGAATATAAGAATAAATAAAAACGTGGCTTAGATGCTCTTAATTAAGTTTAGTATCTAATACTAGTAAGTAAAGGCTCACACTTTTGGATAGCTATATGCTAATGCTGGAAAACCCTATATATTTTGGTCTTATCGGGGTGGCCACAGTCTGGGGAAACCTGGAGTTTATCAGAAATGTGTCAGAAAATTTTGCATTGGGTTTGCTTGATTTGTATATTCTGCTTTCTAAGGAAGAAAAGTTTAAAATTCTTTTGATCGAGCATTAAAAAAATAGCTTAGCCATGTGTAATTGTTTTGAAAAGTTCACTCCAAAATGAATTATCCATAGTGACTAGATTATTTCTTTGAACCTTTTTATTGGGTTCGATTTGTGTCATTTGAATTTTTAGTCAGAAAAAGGCCAATATTTTTTTAAAATGAAATTTAGTGACCCCCTTGTCTAAGGAAAGACCTATTTTAAAATGTTACTAAGCTCTTGCAGATAGGCTAGTGACAGTGATGTGTGGCATAGCGTGATCTTGATTACATTATGTTATCAAAATAAGTATTGTATTTTCCTGTTTCTGGATTGCCCGACTGGTTTGTTTCTTCTGTTTGCAGTCTGGCTCCACCAAAGATTGACGATAATAAGCCCAACGTCCCTGGGACCCCGGACGCGTACAACGGAGAGCCTCCGTGAGTAATACAACTTTTATTTAACAAAACAGCAGTTGATTAAGAGTTTTATTGTTGTTTATTCGCGTTCTCCCGTCCATCCGGATTATTCGGATACTTACACTAATGAGAGACAGAGATATATATATATATATATTGTTTAGAAACAACACCTCATGAGATCCATCCCAGATCCTTAACCCGACCTCCCTAACACAGGCAAACCAAATAAGTTGAGGTAGAATTGAGAATTAAAATATCCATTTTAACATCTACATATTTTTTTAAACTCGTAACTTTCTACCAAACCAATTTTCACAATATTTTTTTTAATTAAAACGTATACACTGGGGATGTGCCCAAATTTTAATTTAAAAAAATCAAAGAGGTGATTTAAAAAATATTAAAATGCTAATAGGAATATATTTTCCACCTAGATTAATTGACTTTCCATGGTACATTTATAAAATTTAAGGGTTACAGTTTTGAAATGTTATTGAAAAATTGACGTATGATGATGTTATACCCTAATTTAGGTTGGAAGAACAGTTTTGAAAATTCAAACACATTTATTTTTGGCCAACATTGATAAGATTTTACTTTATTATTTGTGTTATTTTATAGGTATTGATAATATCTATCAAAAATGACAGTTGCAGCTAATATGACTTGATGTATGAATAAATTAAAATTGTTCTAGTAACGTTGGTAACTACCAGATATGGTTCTTCTTATCAAAGCTAGGGTATCGCAGTGGTTTAATCGTGTGATCTTCCCTTCCGTCTCCTTCCTCTCTCCTTGACCCTCGTTGTACTGGAGATTGAGTCCAACCACCTACATTAAGGGTAGTTTCACAACAATCTCGTTATATATCCTCTCTCCAAGTGATGCTAATTCAAATCCTTAAATTGTATCCTCTTCATCTAGTTACTTTAAACTATATTATTTTAATGAATTAAATAGCCTAAATACTATAATTTTTAAGTACGGGTTTAGCCGCATCTAAATCAAATATTCTTTTAAATAGAAAAAAAATTACACCTGTGCATGGGAATTGAACCCGGGACCTTTGGACTTGCAAGCAACTATCTTTGTAACTCAGTGGTAAGAGCATTGTAATACAAAACCAAGGGGCCTCGGGCTCGATCCCCGTGTTCAGGTGTAATTATTCAATTTGAAATAATTTTACATTATTTTAGTCATTGATTGTCAGCGGAATAAGTATTAGGCTCATATAGTCTGGTTTGCCAATGACAGGGAGTCCAGGGCTCTAATACAGGCTGGGTGTACTCAGGATATTTTTTCTAAATGGTTTCTAGCTCTCTCTCCACAAAAATGGGGTTACATTGCATTTAAATTATAGCTTACAATTCCTACCAAATTTATGTGGTTGAATAAGAATAGTCCAGATGGTAAAAAAAAAAAAAAAAAA
>CABFWB010000697.1:20354-48876 GCA_902151455.1 Timema bartmani | reverse complement strand
CCTTTTGAAAAAAAAAAAAAAAAAAAAAAAAGATCGCGTGACATATAAAAAGTATGTAACATCGAAGACCTTAGTAGGATAGTGAAATAAACAAATTACTTTCCCGAAACATTTTTTCCCCCCATAGACACACAAAGAAAAAAATAAACTTATGAGAGATTTATTTTGACACTTAAAAATATTTAAAAAATAATTGACCTTACATAAGATTAAAAACTCGATGACGTCAACCCGAAATCGAACCATACCAACCATGCGGATGTCATCTGTTGGTGAGAACACTGCCAAATTCTGCGTATACAGGGTGCCATATGGTCAGAACAACAAACTCTCTGAGGGCGTTAATCTCAGTTTTTAGACCGGAGCTACTACGTTGGCATTCAAATAGCTCCTCATTTTGTTGTCACGAGGCTGAATTCATCCCGTTCCAGACCCACTGCTTCACAGAAAATATGGAAGCGCTGAGGATCAAACCCGTGACTTCTTGATCTGTAGCCAGGAACTATGACCACTAAGCCACAGAAGGGTTTACATAACAATATTTATAAACTAATTTAACTTGTAACAAAACACTTGACTTCTCAAAATAGATGGACTTAAAAAATAAAGAAAATTGTGTTAAATCAAAATAACTTAAAGCGTATAAGAACAAAATATAATATTCATTTTTGATGTATTTCACTAAGTAATATTTGCTTGAAAAATCTTAGAAATATGGAGAAAAAACATAATAAACAATACCATATTTTTATCATGGGTATTGATGTATACTATTTTTTTTACATTATTTATATTAAATATAATATTATACGAAAAACAATATCATTAATGTTAAAATTGGCTATAGTTGATTTATTCTAAAGGTGTATTGATATTTTAAATTAGTTTATAGCTTAGTTTTACATCAAAACCATTCTTTTTTTTGGCGAAAATAAATAAAATATTGCTTCAAGGATACATTTATTTTAATTTTCTACACATTAAATTCTCAATAGTTTTTAAATATTTGTCAGCAGCATCACAGAATTTGACCAGAAACATAAAAAAAAAGAGAAACTGCCCTTGTCAAAACTACATAATTTCCATAATATATATCAAAAAACTTTTAAGATTGCTATGTGTATAAAATTAAACTAAATGTATCTGCTAGAGCAGAATTTTAATTATTTTGACAAAAGATGATTTTGTCATGAAAAATAAAAACATACAAACCTTAACTCCCTTTCTCTTCCATACCAGCTTAATTGCATAAAATATTTCATAAGAGAAATTTAATTTAAAAACCTTATTATCTTGATATTTTATCGAGCTTGCTAAAAAGGACCGCACTCTAAAGATAATGTTCCCCAAGGCATTAAATATTTCGGTTGAATATTATATCTAGAAACTGATTGTGTTAAAATATGGTTCTCGTTGAAAGTTTGGATGTTAAAACAATCCACCTCTCATGTATTTAACTAAATATGATATAAACTGAGAAGACGACTTACATGACATTGCTGTTTGGCGAAGGTGGTGGGGGTTGTTCAGTAAACTAGCTCGCTCTCTTCATGAGCTAACAGGGCTTTGGTCCTATCACCAAACATTGCCAGAGAGTTTGATTGACGTACTAAGCTATGTCCCGACAGGTTTTGTTTGACCTTTGGCTAATGCCTTTCTTATTAGCAAAATTCTACAATATTTCAAAGTTCGTTCCCTTTGCAAATACATAACACAACCACCAAACACTCTTGTAATGTAAGTTGCCTACTTGATTTATTACCCGGCACATACTAAATTGACGTTCGTATTTATTTTATTGATACAGTTAACATTCGGGGTATATATATGTATATATGATAAAACTAATCGTAAATTAAAATATTATCAATGATCCCTACAAAAATGATTATTATTTGTATTTTCTAAACCTTTCTTTACAGAATCCTACGTTATAATAGCATGTTGTTTTTTCATCTCGTCCAAACACTTTTAATGTGTGCATTTTTTTTAAAAACATTCTTCATTTGTATATTATAATATCAAGACTCAAATAGCCGAAGCTATTAGTTATGATTTTTAGTGAGGAATTTTCCATCTAGATATCATATTCTGAAAATTAAAAAATGACACCTGGACACGTGAATCGTACTCGGGACCTTTGGCTTAGTACGCCAATGCTCTAATCACTGAGCTATCCAGATATAGTCCCGTGTTCAGATGTCATTTTTCAATTTTCAGAATATTATAATATCAGTTGTCTACATTCAGACAATACAAGTAAGGTTACTTTTCACCGTGTATAAGTACCCTTTCGGGCCATCAGCATACATTAATTACGCTAATGGTATAGGAATGAAGAAGGTTGGATTTTATGGTAAATATACTCACATTTGCTTGGAGGTACTGTGGGAAATTATTTAGGAAGAAACCCCTTTAATGCATCCAGTCAGGATTCGAATCCCGATCTCTCTGTAACCGACAAACCAACCTAATGAGATTGAAAGCTACACTGCGTGCTCACTGGCGCGGGCTACACTTAAATTAAGCTTTGGTTGAAAATATAAGCTACTTTTGCATTTCAATTAGTGAAACATTAAAGACGTTCTCTTATTAGGATTATTTAACGTGCATTTTACGAGCCGTCTTATTATATCAGTACTCGAATTACAAACTAACTGATTCTAGAACATCCCAGATAGATATACTGAGTGTGGTATTTTCTAAATGGTTTCCCATTCTTCCATCATAAGAATGCGTATACATTTCCGCTAAAATAGCTTCCTTATCCATACCCCAGTAGTGTAGTTAATATATATGTTCATAGTCCGAAAGGGTAGAGAGACGCAGAGAAAAATAAATATATCTAGAACATAAACAACATCCAGTCACCCGGCCATTATTGTACCAATTTTAAAGGGAGGCAGTCCCGATTCTACTCTGATAAATTTCTTGTACATGCCGGTAAATGAACCCGGGAGCCTTAACACTAGATACGTTGGCGCATGAATCATTGTTTTATGTGCTATGGCTGGGAATTTAAACTTTTCGTCAGTTACTTGAATAATAGGTTGATTTGTATATTAAGTTTTACCTAAACATGTATATTTAACCAAATATAAAGCTATACTTAATTTGAGTAATAGGCTGGATGCTAGATAATTTATAGATACTTTTGGGCGCAGCTCGGGATCGAACTAGGCTCAAATAAACCTGTACTCTATTTGCCTTCTCTACCACTGACGACGTTTGGTTTAATATGATATCTCGAAAACTATTTGTTTGCTGATGGCGTGTTTATATGTTTATACTCCCATTTTCAAAAGGTAACAAGTGTGAATAAGTTATTCGTGTTGGAATAATCCAAGGGATCTTCAATAATAAAAAAGAGATTGTATTGTTACCGCGCGGCTTGAGGGACTACACCCCCACCAAACCCCCGGGCTGTGGGCGACACGGAGCTAACCGCTCCGTCGACGAACTGTCAACTTTATTGATCTGTTGAGCTAGGTGCATCAGTACAGCCGGATCTTAAAATAAATTGCTTGGTGAACCTCGAGCGACGAAGCGCGCACCACCCTCACACAAAAGTAAATATTAATTCTTTTTTAAAAAAAAAACCCTATGACGCGCGAACAAAAGCTTCCATTTCGTTTCGTCTGATTTTACAGTAACGAGGAGGTAGAGGTTAGAGTCCAAGTCGGGTGTAGTAAAGTTTTTTTATCAAACGTTTTCCCACCCTCTCTCCATGAAAATGAAGGTAGACTTCCATTAAATTCTACTTTTAGCATCTTTATTTTAAAAGCGAATATATATTCTGAGAACACAGGTAGGCAACAAGATTTTTATAGAGTAATAATGACAATAATTTGTAATAAAAAAACCCTTCAAGGGCCAATATCATAGTGAGACTTATTACGCTTTAAGTGCGGTGCTCTACTAAATACAAGACGACACCTACCTAAAATATAGTGGAATGGGTCAGTTTTGCTTAATAAAGTGGCCCGTTCCATTTGAGTTAAGGTAGGTGTCGTCTTGTATTTCGTATAGCACCACACTTGAGACGTGCTAGTCTATGACTATGAAACTGGCCCTTTGTCTCGGAAAAAAAACTATAATACACTGTCAGGAACATTTTTTAATTTTATAACTGTTGGAAAAGATTGTACAACAAATTTAAATATATTAAAATTGAATCATTTATTGGAAATAGTTGATCATTTATTAAATATTTTCATAGTAAAAAAACAAATTCCTATCAAAAGTTTTGGGGGGGAGGGAGAGATCAGGAAAATTGTTTTGTGTTTTATAGCAACTTCCTAAAACCTAGGTTGGATTTATTTTGGCAATATTTCAAGCTCAAAATCTTTTAAGCTGAAAATGTTGCTGTTTAACTTGATTTATTTACCCATGATTTTTTACTGCAAATTGTTACACCCACAAATTATTTGGAGGCTTAGCTATTTTGTACACTAAATATTAAGAATATGATTTTTTTTTGTTATCACCGAGTCTTACTACCTGTTCAGGTTATACGCAAACGTAAACACTACTTTAAATGAATTCAAGATTTGTGTTATGTGAATAGCTTAAGGTATCAAAGTTTTTAGGGTCGTACAAAACTGATCTTCAGAGCTATTGGGATGACCTTGTGCCTATTGCCAAAATTATTATTCATATTATAGTTAAATCTTGAAGATATTATTTTCGAAAATAATTTCTGGAGCTCTACCAAACTGATTTTAATATTATTATATTATTTTTAGAAAACTCATACACCGAAAATCTGCTTGATTAATATATATTTTTCAGAAATGTTAGAAAGAGAAAATTGTTGTCTAAATATTTTAAAACGTGAAACAATTTCTTTTAGACATTTATTCCCGGAGTTCTACCAAACCAATTTTCATAATTTTTTAAAAACAATGCAAGCTTATAAACCGAGAATATGTCCAAACTTTTTTTCTTTAAAAAGGAGAAGTTTCAACTTAGAGTTAAAATTATAACAGAGAAATATATTAAACACAGATTAGTTAAATTTCCAATTTACATTTATAAAATCTAAAGGCTGTATTTCCTAAATATTCTTCTTCTGAAAATTGAAAAATGACACCTGGACACGGGAATCGAACCCGTCCAGGTGTCATTTTTCAATTTTCAGAATATGATATCTAGTGGAGTAATTCCCTACTAATAAGCATAAATAATAGCTCTGGCTATTAATTCTTAATAAATATTCTTCGCTTATAGATCCTGAGTAAGGCAGATGACTCACATAATGACCTTTATGCGAGTCGAAGGACAGTTTCTCACTAAGAATGAGGATTTAACTATGCCAACAATTGATTAAAAGATAGATAGACGCAGTTTATTATACCCAGTATGTGTATTTGGAACGTGTTTGAGCTACAGTCCCCTTTTCAGAGGAAGAGTCTTATCCAACAACTTATCGATATACTTTCACGTATTCATACTTCAAGTCATGTATTCTGCAGCTGGTGCTTTAAATAAATATTATCAATACCTTTATAATAACACCAATAACATAGTAAAATATGGCCAACGTTGGCTACAAAAAGTTTATCTTTTCTAAAGGCCCTTCCTATGAAAACTAGACTGTATCTGAGTAGTATTTAATTAAATTCCAAAGACCTGGACTTGTGGAGTGTTTACCGTACAGTAGTAAAGCTACTCCGCCATCTTTAAGTATTGTTTGTTGTGTTAACAGGCCGACACTGGAGGAGATCCGTGCATGGGGGAAGTCGTTCGACAAACTCATGAGAAGTTCCGGTGAGTACTTCGTCAATTAATCCCAACAAGTCTTCTGTACCTAGTATTAAAGGCTGAATTTCACTCATAGCCAGGGCCTGATTATAAGGCTAGTGTATGCTCTAAGCACATTCACAATAATGGTGCCCCCTCGTCTCTTTCATTGCTTAGCAGGCAAGACTAAGTCTAACTAAGCGCTGAGGGTGAAATATTACGCTAAAAACTCAGTTTTATTCAAAGCAATCCCCCACGCCAGAACACACAGCTATATTCTATATCAACAGTTTTTTATTATTTAATACTTAATAACAGCAATTAATATAAGGCAATTACTTACTTAAAACTAGGGCACAGACAAGTAAGAAACAGACTCTCAACCTTACGGGGGTTTTGCTGCGCTCCTTTGGTCATCTTGACTCCTTCAACACTGGGCTTCGCTAGTGTCACTGCTGGGTGATGATAGGACTAACCGTAGCGTTCCTAGTGGTGAAGGACTCAAGCTGCCAAAAGGAACGCAACCATTTTAACCTGGAAGTTGAGTGTCAGAATATTATTGGTCCGTGAACTAGGGTGAAAGAAACAAATACAGATTTTCACTACTGTTTATGAAGTTTTTAATAAAACGATTATAACCAAAAAAAAATGCAAATGCAAAAATTGATTGAAAACTATTTTTAATGTCGGTCGATGTTTCCAACAATTTTTATAAAAGCCCCTTGAAGGAGAGCTGCGTGCCAAATTATTTGTATCACAGTTTTATATTAATGCCGCGTTTCAGCAGATGATCTTTATCCTCACATTTAATTTTACTATTTCAAGTTATGGATTTCATCGTATTTTAAAAACTGGCAGCACGCGTTAATATACTATAATAGGTTATGTTTAATAAATGGCGTTGAATAAATCATCCAAGTCATTTGAAATCAATAGTATTTTTCTCAGAAATAAAATATGTTCTTTGAAAACTCGATTCTAGGGGCCTTATTTAAATCTAACAGGTTTTTTAATATCTCTTTACTTTATTTTAAATAAATTATTTCAGTAAATATATAAAATCCTATGTCAGCATTGATCGCGTTATAGGTCCTTAGAGCAAACAAACTCCTGCTTGGTTTCCTTTCAGACCTGTCAATAAATTTGAAATTAATCTCCCTCCACAGCCAGTTTATGAACCATAATGCCTTTCCATTTGGAAATGTTTAACTTACATTCTCCGAGGACAAGTTTCCGTAGAACTGGAATAAACCCAAAGGATAATCAATCAATATTACACACAAATTATCTTTGACCTTAAAGATCGGAGTTTATAAACATGATCAAGATGACTATATAGATCAAGGGTGAGGAAACTTATTTTTCTGGGGTCCACTGAAAGAAAGGTTTGCTTCTTAAGAGGGCCGTATTAAAAATTCTAAAAAAAAATATGGTGGATATACGCTGGGAAATGTCAGGGAATTTAATTAAAAATAAGTAAAGCGCAAGGAAACTAAATAATCGGCTAAAAACCCATTATTTCTCACCTATATACTAAAACAAAGGATATTTTGTTTCTCATTTGTTAACAAAATGCATTGCCTAAACATATCAGATTAGTACAGTGCCATAGATAATAACTCAAACATTTTTAAAGCGGGTAAAAGTTGTATATAAAGAAATGTATTTCTTAATTGTTAGTATGGCGTCTTTATGGGTAAAAGCAAGAATACAATCTTGATAATATTTAAAGTAACGAAAGGCAAAAATATAACCTGAGTTGGAATCTCCCAATCCCCGGTAAATATGATCTGAATGTAGCAGCCAAGTAAAAGGGTCTGTGTTCTGTTCGTTGGGTCCGGAAGCTGGCCGGAAGCTGTTCCGCGAGTTCCTGCGGTGCGAGTACAGCGAGGAGAACATATTGTTCTGGCTCGCCTGTGAGGAGCTCAAGAAGGAATCGAACCCAGACGTCGTTGAGGAGAAGGCCAGGTTTATCTACGAGGACTACATCTCCATACTGTCGCCCAAGGAGGTATGTATGTGTACATATTTATACGGGGTGTACCCGTAACATGTGCGACCCACTTCAACAGTGGATAGGAGACACAAGAACAGTGAAAAAAAAGATATTATAAACATGTGTCCCGTTTGGCCTTGTTTCCAGGCTACAGCCAAGTGATTACACTAAACAGTACACCACTGCAGTAGAACATACCACTATAAAATAGTAAACAACACACTAGAAATGGTAATACGTTCTGAAGGTCATCATTAACGGTCCTAACCCACATAAAGTGCTTACTACTATAACATGTGCAGTGCCACCTGCCTAACTCCTATGCAACCTGTTGTACACACATGCTTGCACGGCTTTGCTCTCCTGGCGTTTTACGCCGAAACTTTGAACTTAATTTAATGGTATAAAATAGTTTACCGGATGTATGTGTATAGGGATTTTGTATTACTTTTGGTTCAAACAAGATATATAAGCAATTGGGGTGTTGAGCTTCCGAACACCTTGTATATATTTATTTATTTAAAATTAAGGAGGTATTTGTATAAGTCTATATATATATATATATATTTGTATACCATGAATTTAGTCTAAAGTGACCATTCGTCCCCAATTTTCGAGGGCAGTACCCGAAATAAAGACTACATCCCGGACAAATTTTGTTTCTCGATTTTTTTTAAACACATTCTTTCAACGTGTACCATTCACTAACCGTTCGGGTTATAGGCATAAATGTACTAACTACGCTAGTGTGTTAAGGATGAGAAAGACTAAACTTAGTGGAAGTGTATCCGCATTTGCGTGGAGACAGAGCGTTAAAACTCTTTGGGAAAACCATCTTAAGTACAATCGACAGAGATTTGGTCCCCAATCCCACCATCATCAGCAGTCTAGTCTATTGCTAGGTTGACGCTTACCCCATTCGACCACCGAAGCGTTCTTTAGAGAAATAAATCGATGTGATTTGAAATTTTAATGGTTTGAATATAAGTGTTTTACCCAAGTCAGTTGCTATAATCTTTAAATGTAATTCTTACAAAAATGTACATCAGAGACGAGTATTTCTCAATAATTTCTTAATCTTTTTTTTAACTTGTAATGACTGTGAGTGGACTAGTTGACTACTTTCATGTACCGTATACTCTCTTTTATGACATATCATTTAAATTGTCCACTAACACAAATGTAAACAAAACATGACTCTAGAGTGTATGTCCTAGAGCAGTCCTGGATGAATTACGTATTTTTATGTGGTCTACAATCTAAAACTATCTTTGTCCAAAAAATACCTTCATTGGTGGACACATGATCAAAGGCGTCGATCTAGCAGTATACAAGACTTTCTATTACGGGGAGATTGTGGTTCGATCCCCGTCGAGAGTACTGAAGGTGTTTTTTCTTAATGTTTTCTCACTCTCCCTCCTCGCAAATTCGGGTACACTTCCTCTAAATTTAACCTGCCTTATCCCTAACCCATCATAGTAATTAGTACATAAGCGTATAACCAGAATGGGTAGTAAGACACGGTGTTAAAAAAATATTATAGATAAATAAGACATTTTCGTTCTTTACAGGGGATTAATTTTGAAAATATAAACCCTGACATTTCACCAACTCTATTTTATACCAGTAACATGATTATAGTTTCAAAATTATTTCTTTGTAATGGTACATTAAATATTTGGTTTATGCACATGGCTATTTTAGTTTTAATTCTTTTGCTGCAATAAATTATCAAAGATTAGCTTTCATTTAAATATTGCATAATGCTTGAACCTAAATTATAATATTTTAAATTTTATTTTATTTAGATCATGGATCCGACTGCCTCTGAAGTCTAGTTATCAGAGTTCCTGGCTACAGATAAAAAGTTCCTGGGTTCGATCCCTGGTACTAAAAATATGTATCTGTTAAGCCGTGGCTATTGAACGGGGTCAAACTCAGTCTCGTGAGGACGAAAGATGAGCTCCTTTAATAAATAATTTGTAGTTCCGGTTTATAAAACCGAGATTAACAACCGGGGGGCTCGTTGGGCTGACCAAATGAAACCCTATATCCGCAAATCATCGCTAACGTCGGCGACCGCTCGTTCAATATAACTTGCGGACACACACCATGTAGAGTGAGATTCCTGTCCCTCCTTTTTAACTGTTGACACCTGAACCTAGTACAATATTCTTGATCTCACGTTGGATCTAAATAATGCATTACTCAGGTGGTTTTAAGATCGTACACCTCTTATGCAAGTTGTTAAATATATATATATATATATATATATATATATATATATAAAAAAAATTACGTATAATACGATTATGCTAGGAAGGAACTTGAAGAAAATACAAACACATATTTGTGTGGGCCACATTGATAATATTTTACAGTCATTAGTGTTGTTTTATTTGTATTGATGTTATTTCTGTCACCGTCTCTTTATGCCCATTTAGATTGTACGCATTTGTGCTATTGGGATAGCAATGAGGAAAGTATAATTTAGAGGAAATATATCCGCGGATGCTTATAGGGAGAGTGGGAAATTGTCTATCGAAAACCTATCTGACTAAACCCGGTCGTGATTTGAGCTCCGTCACTGGCAAATTAGACTAGATTAGCTTGGCATTTAGACCACGTGCGTGATGGTGTGGGTAGTATTGATACTTTCTACCAAAAATTATAGCTGTGAACTACATGACTAGACGCAGTTTAAGTAACTTTTAACTGTCAAAAAAAGTTCCTTCCTATTGAAATTGGATGCTCTGTTTTTAAATATTGGTGTATTTCATAACTAATTCAATAGTGATTCGTTAGACGTGCTAAATCTTTAAACAAGAGGATTAGAAGATTATTTCAGCTGTCAATCTGTGACGCCACCGTATAACAAGAACGACCACTTTTCTTTTTTATAAGCGTCCCAAAATTGAACGTTGCATGCTGCGCATGCTCCAGCCCAACCTCACTTTCCGGTTGTGTTTCAGGTGAGTCTGGACTCTCGGGTCCGTGAGGTCGTGAACCGCAACATGGTGGACCCCACCCCTCAGACGTTCGATGAGGCGCAGCTGCAGATATACACACTGATGCATCGGGACAGCTACCCGCGTTTCATCAACTCGGCGCTTTTCAAGCAGCTAGCGCAGCTCAACAACAACAGTAGCAGTGGGGGCGGCGGCAGCGGGGCCGACACTCCAACCACCGGCAGCGGAGGCCGCAAGGAGAGTAACGCGTAATACATGACCGGAGTGGCAGAAGACGAGCGCATGCAAGGAGGTGTGCGGTGTCACGGGCGAGTGGGCTAGAGGCAGCGGGGACCTTTCACCATCTACAGCAGGGCCATATAGAGAACAATGCATAATACACGAGCAGGAGACGAGCGCGTGCAAGGAGGTGTGCGGTGTCACGGGCGAGTGGGCTAGAGGCAGCGGGGACCTTTCACCATCTACAGCAGGGCCATATGGAGAACAAGGCATAATACACGAGCAGGAGACGAGCGCGTGCAAGGAGGTGTGCGGTGTCACGGGCGAGTGGGCTAGAGGCAGTGGGGACCTTTCACCATCTACAGCAGGGCTATATAGAGAACAACGCCTAATACACTAGCAGGAGACCAGTGCGTGCAAGGAGGCTTATTGCATCACGTTGTTGGAGTAGAGGCAGCAGGGAAACGGCCCTCCCACACTAGGACGGTAGTAAGGCTACGTACGATAAATATACTCTCATAATTAGCACGTATTTAATAGGCAAGATGTATTCCATTACGCTCACGTGTTATGATCGTAAAAAAAACACGAATAAAATACGTTATTATATTGTTTTATCTGCTCAACAAAAGGTAATATATTTGTCTTTAAGTAGAATGTGACACGCGTGTTTGAAGGTGTAATTTTCTATTTACCTTCTTCAAATTATTAAAAATATGATTTTGGAACCTCTAAAAGTAAATGAAAGAATGTTCAGTAATTATTTGGCCCGGTACGTCTTTGCCTCGAATATTTATTAACTGTTTTGTAACAAAACGTTGGTGAAATTTATTTGCAGTATACATACGATTTATTTTCGAAAGCTTTTAATCATCTTTCGTCATCGTGTAAGTTTTGTGACTATCCATCGTAGGATCTAAACTTACATCTATCAATAGAACCAAGTGTATGAAGATAAAAACATTTTTATAAAGGCGGTAAAGTTAGAAAATAGTTTAGTTGCCATTTCATATAAAGCATGATTAAATGTTCACAAATGGCTGAGGACTTTGCATTCAATCTTGCATGTTGTGATATATGCTGTCGTTCTATACCTATAGGGGACACTATTAATAGCTTTAAAATTATCGAAAAATAATTCAAGTTTGTACATAAATAGGACTGACTCAGAAGAAAGCCTATAGGTAAAGACTTAAGAATACAAAACGGCCTAGCGAACCGAAGGGCGTATTGCAATATACCCTAAATATAAAAAGGGGTATTTATCAATCACACATATGTAATAATATCCAAACAAAGATAAACGTATTTTTAATATGTTTATCCTCCACTCATGACAGAAGTATTTTAATTGATAGGAGCACACGATTTTACTGACAATATGCTTTCAATTAGAAATTGAAATGGCTCTAGGTATTGCATCTACAATTTATTCTATAGAACAAAATTTTGGCCTAAATATAAGGATACATGTACGCTAGATTTTCCATTAATAGTAGTTTTTTATTTATTTTAATTTACAGAAAGTATATCTCTATTAAATCGTTCTAGTCACAAGTACCATAATTTAATAAAAACTTGAAATAATTCTTCTTCCACGTGGTAAGGAAAGATGTGTTAATCTAATTAATACAAGCTACCACAAATACATTATAAAAAATGACATCTAAGGAATGATGCAATGATTAGTATTTTTGTTTACAGTACTAGCCAAATTATTTAAGTCAATGTTTTATGATTATATATTTTTATATTAGAACAAATTTTAAATATTGTTTTATATCCATTCAAATGAGTGACCATATATAACGAATGTACCAGTGGCAGTTTTACAAGTTGAATTTAAATGAATTTCAACTCTAATGCTTAAATGTGGATATAATAGCATTACGAATATATTTATTAGGACTTCTGCAATGCCTTTTAGTGACAGAAAGCCACAATTTGATTTATATATGAAGGAACTTTTATGACAGTTGTAAAATTTACTAAGACGATTTTCATATATTAATACGCCAAGTATTGTAGTCTGAAGCTGACACTTTCTATGGATAATAGCAATGCCTATAAAATAAATTGGCAGCAAAAAAATAGTGTTTGTATTTTTAAAAAGTTCCTTCATACCAGAATACCTTACGATGTGTTACATGGGGGAATAAAGTTGGGAGAAAGGTTTAAGGTTTTATTAAATTAGGCTGTTTTCCTAGAAACATGTTAGACCCGCACACGATTTAGTTTTATAACTAATACAGTTTGTCCCGTGTTACATAATCACTTTTAGAGTATAGCTATTTACCAATTGGATAGCAAGACTAATTCAAATATAAATAGTAAATATCTTTGTTAGCACTGCTAGGAATCAAACCAGTTCCACATGGGTTTGCTCCCTATTCTTCTAACCACTTGAACACGGGAGGTTACTTACTAACTTCATGTATGTGCGGAATACTTTATAACATTTTTATAAGTTAAACTAACATGTATTCGGCTATTTATATCGAAATGTCGGTTTTTCCTAAATGGTTTCCAACTCTACTGCACAAAATTGGGTATATTACCTCTAAATTGCTTCCTTCCTCATCCTTACTCCATTATAATAATCATCATCACTTATGTGTAGGTGGTAGAACCAGGTAAAAAAAATCTGTTGTTGTGGTAAGTCGCACTTACATCAGTGGCGTGGCCAAGAAGTGGCAAGCGGGGCATTTGACCACCCTCCCCACTGCGTCAATATTATTCCAAAGAATTTTCCAACGCCCAATTTTCCCCCCTGCCCTGGTATATAAAATATTTAAAGAAGCTAAATCAAGAACTATTAGAATACTTTTTTAAACTTCCTCATCATTTCAGGTGGTAAAAACCATCGTGGATATTTTGTTGATATGTTCAATAGGTTTCCCTGGGGGGGGCGGGGGGAATAGGCGTACAGTTAATACGAACATAAGAAAGAATGAAATATTTCTGGAACAAATACATCTCAAAGAGCGAGGGAGAGAAAACTTTTTAGTAAAAATTGACTATATGATATCCTTGTTTGAGTTCTTGTTTGCGAAAACACCTTTATCCTTATTTGTTGACACAATAAGAAGTGATCTGTGTTGATACTGTAGAGTAAGTAGACATTTCGTTGCATGTACTGTTTGAAACCGAAATTTCTAACGCCGGTCCCAACAGGTATTGGCCTGAATTGATAGTATGTAATAGCAAAAATATTAGCCACATGATAATCTATTTAAAATGTTATAAACTACTGTACTTAAGTAAGTTTGGTTAAAAATTTAGATTAGGGCAATCGTTGGTTGCTTGTTAAAGTTCTTTTTTAAAAGAGAAGATTTTTATTTAAATCTAACTTGTAAAAAGATAACTGGATTGATGACATCTGCCACTCATAAAAAAACATCGTTTATCATATTTTATTATCTGAATAAAGAGAATTCCAAAATGCTGCGATGTAGTATATATGTCTATATATAATATATACATATACTTTATATAAATTGTGTATAATATGTATATTTATATAATACTTTGAACAGATAGCTAATATATTTATCTAGATAGAATAAGCAATATGATAATATAATAATGCAATAGAGAATCTAATTTATCTTGATAAGTTTCTATTAGCATTCGCCTGCTTTAAAATATATTAGTGTGAAAGCATTGTTACAACTTCAAACACAAGCTAAATTGTAAGCTGCCAACAACAATTACTATTGGGATACAAAATAAATATAAAATATCAATGACAAATATATAAACGCTGAAGAAATAATAATCCACTAAAGCATTGTATGGTTACCAAGTTTAAAATCGAGGGCCTTTAAAACTGAGCAGATTTTTTTTTTTCTGTGATGCGTTCGTTTGTTTTTGTTTATTAATTAATTGATGTGGTCTATTTATTATTTTTTAATGTAGGAGAAGAAAAAAACGCACAATTAATAATGTTGTTTGTAAATATGAAGATTGTAACAGTTACATTTGTTATTAAATACTGTATTATTAATATTATAATTTATTATGTAATTGTGTTGAATGAAAGATTGATAAGAGATAAACTTTATTACATGTAGTATGATGATAACATGACAGAATATATTTTCTGCTTACCACGAGGCTTAAAAACGCGTGCTACATTTAAATATATAATATATATATCAATATTGTGTAGGGCCTACTTTATTTATTATCAGCAACTTATCATTTTCTTAGTGATTAAAACAAATTGTTTGGCCGTAACAGAACAGTTAGCAAGGTTGTTGGATTCTGCAAATGTTAACATGTTCTCAGTTTAGCGAAAATTCTCGAAAACAAGCACACCAAATGTCGAGCATTATTTTATTCAAATACGTTTGGTGCTTAAGGAAGGCTACTCAAGTTAAAGGTGAATATTTTCTGTAGTATTGTATTTATAACAAAACTTTTTTCTTTTTTTGCTAAAATAAACAAATCCCTTTTTCTTTAGATACGTTTAGTTTAATTTTCTGCACATAGCTATTTTAACAGTTCTTGAATATATACCATGGGTATGGTGGCTTTTGAATAGGACTTTTTCGCTTAGTTTAAAAAATTTCTATTCAAGTTAAATTTTGCTCATGATAAATATTCAAGAACTTTCGAGAAAATTCAACTAATTGTTCCTCCTGGAACAATACTTTATTTATTTTGACGAAGAAAAAAAAATTACTGACAGTAATTCGCGCCCCCTTCTATTCCACCTCAAAATGCGTTCTCCAAGCATTTATCTCAACCTAAAAAGTTATAAACAGGTTTGGAGCTTGATAATAATTTAATCAAATTCAGACACTGACCAACCTTTCGTATCATAGTTGGATCAAAATTAAAAAAATATCCTAAGTACAAATGGCCCAATTTAGATTGAGTGCCTGTGAAAATCGTTTCGTCAATAATTTCAGTCAAAATTATGAATAAAGAAGCTAAAATGTATACTAAGACATCCATTATTTATTGTAAAGAACAACAGATCTTTCAACTACATAGCTGAGTATACATGAGGTTTTCAAGTAGATTATTAACAATTAACCAATGATTTTATCATTTCTAGTCAATTTAATAATCTTCTTGGTGACGATTGAGTAGCTTTTAAAAATTGTACTTTGAATATTATTTATTTTAAAACATTCATGAGTTAACATAAACATAATTGTATGAGAAATATTTACTTAATTTAAAGTAGGGTTGTAATTTTACACACAGTTTTATTGCTATTTTTTTATGCTTGATTGAAATAGCGGTCATGTTTGTCAAAATAAGTTTAGGCCTATGTTAGTAAAAAAAGGGACTTAAAATTGTATTTATATTGTTATGAAATGATGACACGCTGGTGTGTGGGCTTGGTGAATAAACTGCTGTTTGGGGACAAAGGCAGGGTCGGCTCAAGAGTTTCATGCGCCCTAGGCGAGATTATAAATAAACCGCACCCTCTGCGTGACATAAAAAAATAATAATAGGGTGCCAAAATACAGGACAGAAAATAATTTAAAAAAGAGGGAGATAAATAATTACATCATTATCATCACCATCATCATTCAACTGTTTCCAGCCTGTGGCCGGGTCAGTTTAGTAAAATGCCTCCATCTTCCTCTATCCTTCCACCATTCTTCCTCCTTCAATTTCTTCCATTCCTCTCCTCTCACTTTCTGTTATATGCTTCTCTAATCTCTTTCTTGGCCTCTCTTGCAGTCTTTTTCCTACATACTTCATTTCCAACATTTTATTTGTCATCCTCTCTTTTTCCATCCTCATTACATGCCCTCCCATCTGAGTCTTGCTTCCTCTACTATCTCATGTACTCCCTGTACCCCCACTCTTTCCAGGTTAACTTTATTCCTGATCTTGTTTCTCCTCGTGGCAGCTAACATGCTCCTCACAAACTTCATTCCTGTAGCCTCCACTTTCCTAGTCTCTTACATCACTCGCCGTGTTTCTGCTGCATGTGTTACCATGAGTGCAAAGTACGCCCTGTACAAAACTTCCTTACACTTCAAAGGTACTTCTTTTCTCCATAAAAGGTCCCTTACACACCTATAGATCAACCCTTCCTGCTATCCTCTTCTCATCAAATCCTCTCTGCTTCCACCTTTTGCCTCAATTACGCTTCCAAGGTATTTCACATTCTGCATTTTTTTTTAGCTTTGCTCCATCCAACCTTATAGCTTTATTAGGCCTTATCCTCTTTCTTGACATCATGCTTTATGACCTCCACTTTACACTTTGCCATGCTAAATTTCATTCCACACTCTTTCACTTCCTCATTTCATTCTTGTAGCTGTTCCTGTACTTCCTCTTCCTTCTCCCCCCATACTATCAAGTCATCAGTAAACATCACGGCTTTCATTCTTTCTTCCCCGAGTTTTCCTGCAATTTTTTTCATGACCATTTTTATTTGGAACCACTCCGTCCTCCCGCTCTCCGTCTTAACACAACTCCTGCTATCCTACATGCTTTTCACTCTCATTACATCTCCTCTTTCCACTTTGGCCTCCACCATCGCTTTCCAAACTTCATTTCTTTATTCCACGCTATCACATGCCTTCTCCACATCCATAAATACCATTACCAAGTATTTCCCAAATTCATACCTTATTTCCATCAGCTGTCGTATGGCAAAGATCAAGTCTATTGTAGACCTCTGTTTCCCTAAATCCATGCTGTTCTCTCCACTTTCTTTTCATTTAATTTCTTATTCTCTTTTCCAGTAACTTCTCAACTATTTCAGTACAGTGGCACATCAACGTTATCCCCCTATAATTTGTCTAGTAATTATAAAATGATTTTAAAAAAGGGAGATAAATACTACCAAATAAGTTGCGACCTCCCCGCCCCCCTCCCCCTTACCACGTAATCAATGTGTGAAATAATGGTGGACCCTAACCTTTTTTCCTTCCTATTCTATTAATATTTCCCAAAGCGCCTTTAATTAAATATCAGTGTGATTTGCTGACAAAGCGATCCCAGATATAATAAAAAACCATAAAAGTGATTATTTTATTAATCAATCTTTAAAAATATATTCTTAGTATTAGATAAAATATTTAAATTTTATTTATTTATTAATAGATAATTATTCACTTATTTAATTTAAATAATTGATTATAAATATTAAAAAATTACATTTTGTTGGAATGCGCTCCTAAGGGATTTGTACCCTAGAGACGACTGTCAATGTTTGCCTCCCCCCCTCCCCCTTTTTTTGTTTTGTTTTTTTGCTAACAGTGACGTCACATATCTAAGACTTATAAAAATTCACTCTCAAACCAAATGAAAACAATACAACTAAAATTATAAAATTAACTTGTTTCTTGTTGATTGCATACAAATAGTATACGTTTATAAATGTGTACAGGGTTAATGTCATTCCCCTCCAGAAAAATACAATATCATGGAAGCTGGTTTGTAAGGGGTTTCTAATTCAAGATGACGTCATATCAGTATAAAAGGAGGAATTAGGCTAGAGTAAGTATACCATAACAAGGGGGTGCGTGGATTTATGAGGGTAATCAAAATGATAATACATCAGCGTGACTTCATTTATGAATGATCCCTTATAAAAGTTCAAAAATTGTATAGTGTTAAAAATAAGTTGTACTTGATTAAAATATCGTATATCAAGATTGATGGTGTGAACGACTTCATTAATGAATTAATATTTAATATTTTAAAACCTTTTAAATGCTTAAATATTATGATTTTCTTACGCTAAAATATTAATTATAAATTTATATCTACTTTAATTATGTATTACAAAATTTTCTTCAATTTATTGGATATTATAAAAATAAATTTATATCCACAGAATACAATTTTTCTATAAAAGTGCACAGTTAGTCAGACAAACAAAATGAAATAATTTAAAACGTGGGTTAACGTACTTAAATTGTGGTGTACAGTATTTATTATTTGTGTTTACATAAATTTAAACAAGTAAAGTTTTGAGTGTATATGATTTGTGTAGACAGTTAAACTCATTGGCTTGTTCACTCAAATAATAAGCAAAAACCGACCAAAAATATTAAGCAATAGAACCATCAAGACAACGATAAATTAAAACTTTGAAAGGTTTTATGATATATTTCGTTCCTAGTAAATATAGCTTTACTCTAGCCAAATATTTTCAACAACAACAAAATCCTAGTCATAACAATATAATCAGAAATAAATGTTTGTAAAAAAACCCCAAGGTAACTATTTTTTTTATGAACTTAAAAATATCATGAGTACAAGTATTTATTGCATTTATTTATTAAGTTTGTGAATTGTATTGTGTCATAGGCCAGAAATAAAACCAAGTAAATATATGATAGCTAGTCATATCATATATCACTTCAGTTGCATGGAAAGCAAATTATTATTTTAACTATTTGTGACCAACAACCACGCTAAATAATTGACAGAAAAATGATCTGAAAGATAATCAAGTATTTAATATGTATTAATGTTCAAGCTATGCCACAAATATTTTTAAGAGAGTATTTTGAAAATATTATTACTCTCTAAGTGTATGAATTTTTTTAGCTCTTCTATGGTGGTTATTGCATCTAGTTTCCTAATAAAGGTCACGACTCAACTTAAATCACACTAGAGTAGTTTTCAAACGATCAACAAAATATAAATGATCTTTTATAGTGTTTGCTATATTTAGGATATCGTAAATGTTAATCAACAAATTTAAAATGTATCATTTCTGAAAAATAGAATGATCATCATGCTAAGTTAACTGACAATAAATCGATTATTTATTTTATCTTCAATTACTTTTAGGAAGGAAATAGGTTTATCAAGTCACTAAATAGTGCAAAAACATCCAATAAAGTCAACAATTATTCTGAGGGGATTATTTTCTTGTTAACTAAATCCACCACACTTTACTACCTTTCCTGTCGCCTAAGGTATAATATTACTAAAAGAGCTAAGTTATCGAATGAAAAAACCTATGCATTTACTTCCTTCTATTTTATCAACCGTTTCAGTGGCCAACTAGTCTAATATTAGACTGGGAGATTTGGGCTCGAATCCCGGTTGGGTCTACTAAGAATGTTTTTTTCCTGAGTGGTTTACCATTCTTCTTCCACGCAAATGCGGGTATATTACCTCTAAAATCTTACCTTCCTCATCCCTACCCCAACAGAGTAATTATCATATATGCGTATAACCTGAACAGGTATTAAGACGCAGGGATATAAAAAAACTGTTTTATCATAATAATTTTTTTTATCAATGCACCCTCACCTCCTTAAAGGGCGAACCACCTAAAACAATGGTTTAAAATGTGTGTAGGCAAGAAAAACTAATTGGTCTCATTCCCATTACAAGTACAATACTGCATTTTTGCTTGTAATGTGTGCAGGCATGTTTGCACACTCACATTACCAAAATAGTTTAATTTAAATTAACGTGTCTCAAGGAGCTCTAGATTTTATTAAATTAACCACGTCATTGTTTTACTAATGATAAAATGTTATTACATAACACCATTTTGTTACTCACGGACACCGTATTAAAAAAAAATACTTTTCCCATATTCAAATGTGCTTAATTGGACTGGTCATGTAAAAATTAATAGGTTAAAATATTAACCTCATCACAAGACACATCATTTTGATTTACAAACAAACCTTAAGAAATTGTTTATGAATAAAGTGAATAATTATCCTGGAAATATAGTATTTCATAATAATTAATTGTTAATTTTAAAATTACTTAATCTATACAATATCAGATTATGTATTTTAAAAAAATTTGACTGAGAAAACTTGATACTATCAATTTTGAAATAACCGTTCATTTTTGTATTTAACAACTAACGAAGTCCTACTGATTTCAAGCCCGTCGAATCGTTTTCCTACGTTGTGGGAAACATAATTTTCTTATATTTTAGTTTAGGATTAATTAATTTATTCTAAACTAAACCTATGAGGACTTTTTTTAATGCAAGGCAGAACTTTCTTAGCGTTTTTTTCTTTCCTCCTTCTTATTGCATTTTACTATTTTTTTGTCTCCCCCCAGTCAATGCCCCCTGTTTCGACGGGCCTGTTTGATGTTTAATTCACAATTAAAGAGGCCTAACTAGGAAACTTGATGCACTCTTAGGCCTTTCATCCACTAAGCTACTCAAATAAGACTCATAAGTGACGCGAGTAAAACCTAAACTGCCAACCAATAGCTTGAGCGTCACCGATAGTGTATCTCAATAGCGGTCCTCTGACAGAACTACTGTTTGCTAACCGGTTCAAGACGCGTCTGTGATTAGTCACTAGAAACTCAACATGCTAGTCGCCGGGCTACTTCAGTTACAAACTCAATCATCATGAATGAACAATTATTATTGAAAATTTAATGTACGATTCAAGGCCGATTTCTTTCGACATTCTGTACAACGCTATAAATTGTGTGTCCGTTTGTTACAATCCCTTTACCGCGACGAATAGTCGATTTTTATTATTATTATTATTATTATTATTATTATTATTATTATTATTATTATTATTATTATTATTATTATTATTATTATTATTATTATTATTATTATTAGTCTGCAGTTTATATTTTCATTGTATGGATGCATCTAAAATCTTCTTTGGTTACGTCCCTTATATCTGTAATAATAATAGACAACCATATCCTTCTCGGCACTCAAGTCACAACACATTATATTAATATATATTAAGAGAAGCCCGAAGAAGGTGCCTGCTGTTAGATGGTATGAAATTGATTGAAATTCCGCCACTTTTGCGTAGCACCGTGTGTGAAACATAAGTAACAACCAGTTGCAACAAGCTGATGCATAATGTGTAGTGTGTGGTACAGAATGTCCAAAGAAAGCTATCTTGAATGGTACGTTAAGTGTTCAATCATTGTTCATTTATGATGATTGAGTTTGTAACTGAGGTAGACCGGCAACTACACTGGATATCATCGCTGAGGTAACTGCATGGTTATTATTGGGGAATTAGCATTGTCACTCTCTTGTTTTCGTGCGGTCAATCTTCCTTTAAATACAAGACAAGTTTCGCAACTCTGGGTTAGTTGAGGTTGCCAGTAGCTCCTTCTTACCTCAGCACATCACCTTTATACATTACTTGAAACGAGGAGATTTGGCAACAGCTGAGAGCGAAAATAAAGCTTTTTCCCATAAGACCTGCAATTCCCTCAACAATGATATGGGGTGTAACATGTTGAGTTTCCAGTGACTAATCACGGACGCGTCTTGAACCCGTTAGCAAACAGTAGCCCCGTGAGCGGTCCGCTGTTAAAATTCGTTAGCGGCGACTCTCAAGCTACTGTTTGGTAGTCTAGGCTTCACTTGCGTCACTTTTGAGTCTTGTTTGAGTAGCTCCGTGGGCGAAATGCCTTAGTATGTTATGTTACACATCATGGGAGACGCAATGAAACGAAGCAGTGCCGCGGTATTGTATTGCCTAATGTCTAGGGAGATGAAGAGGAGGGGATATATTTACTCAAATCAAACACATTTCAATCATTTATCATTTTTTTTTAAATAACGCGATTTTTCATTCCCATTGCCTACACGTATGACATAAGTGATATTTATAATGTATTAACGTATAATTAAATTTAAAATAAAAAACACTTCGACCAAGTATTGTAACACAACAAAATAAAAACACTATATTATAAATAAATATTTGTGATTCGTTACAAGCCGAGTCTAAGATTGATCTGATACAGTTCGTGCGATGTGATTATACTTTAGTTTCATAGATGTTGGAACAAGCGTTGTTGTATTTTTAGAGAAGATACATTGTAATCATGGTGCGTGTGATTAGTATATTGGATTGGGGGAGGGGGAGGCTAGTGTATAGAATATAGACGTATAGATAGACTTGTACAAGTACGGACAATCCGAAAATTAATTTTATTACTTAAAAACAAAAGTGTGAAGAAAAAAAACTATAAACTGTGTTAACAGAGTATTGTGTGTGTTTTTTCTTTTGCGTTGTCATGTGATTATTTTAACCTTCCTAGTAATAACTGTGTCACCTGATTTAATACTAGCCATGCTATTGCTACTGAATAGAACTACATCTCACTTCTCAGTTAAGTTTCGTAATATTGCCTCTCTATTTCGAGAATTCATGGGAAACAAAAATTATTTTCATACAACCATCTAAGACAATCTTTTATTTTTTGTAACCTTTCGTGAGTAACTAATTTATAACTAAAAAAGGTATAAACAAGTGTTATTCTGCTATAAAAATAAGTTATATTACAATGTTGTACGGGGAAATGTTCAATGGATTCCATAGACTTTTTTTAATAAAATAAATAACAGTGAATTTTCAATGTTGTGTGAAATTAAAACAATAAATTATTCGTTGAATTTAAGAGAACGTTTAACACTATTTATTAAAATAAATTAATAAATATAGAATATGAACAGAAGATAATAAAAAAAAGACAAATACATTACATTCTTAATATTTATTACAATCCAAAATATGTTAAATGATACAATTGTTTAGAAACTTAAGATTTATTTTATCAAACTTTGTTCTTGTAATGAATAGTAAATTTTTCAAAATATTGTAAACGAATCTTAATTATATTATTATGTACTTTTAGTTTTTAAGTTACCTCTACGTATTGTTTTAATACAAGTCAAACAAAACACTGTAGATTTAAAAGAGCTTCAAAATAACTAGATTTTCTGAGTTTTTAAAATCTTATTCATTCCTACAAGGTTTAATATTTTTAATATTTATGTTATTGAACATTTACATATTTAATTATTGTTTCGAAATATGGCTAATTTATATTACCAGGTGAATGTTAAGATATTTTATTATACTATTAAACAAAGCGAGTAGAATGTACTTCCAAGTAAATGAAGTATTTTGGTAAAATACCTTATCTTTCTTCAGGAAATTTGAACATAAAAGCATCGCATCACGTTAATTTACTGTCTAAATAATTATATCACATTCTTCTTATAAATATACATAACTTTATACTATTTGATCCTAATTAGTAAGAGAACTTAACAGAAAGTTTTGTATTAGAGTAAGTATAATTACACACTACTCAAAATAGTGGAAAACCTCGTTTCTCTTAGTGAGTTAATTGTATTCAAAATATAATATATTACTCAAAATGGTATGGGACATTTATAACAAAAACGAAATTTTTAGTTTTGGCATAGAAAGATAAATAAAATTACGCCAAAAAGTATAGTAAGGTTTGGAGAGCAGGGGTGGGGAATATCGGGTTATCTCCCCTCCCGAAATTTCATCTTCCATAAAAATTGTGATTAAATATTAAATTATATATAGTATAAATATAATTATAAATATTAAATCTGCCACAGGAGATAAAACATTCTTATGTACAATCAAAACCTACATATACGCAACCCCCACGCCCGAAAAATATTCCCTGCTACGTCCCTGTTGGAAAAGATCAATATTGCCTTCATTTTCAATCATTTAAAGATTAAATTTCTAATGAGAATAAACATATTAAAAGTTGTACATCTTTTAATATACCATTTATTAAATAAAACAGTACAATACAAGACCCTGATCCGACCGCTTAGCTCAGTCAGTAGTGTGTCTTCCCACTGAGCTAAGGGTCACGGGTTCGATTCCTGACAGTGCTGAAAACTTATCATTGATGAAATTATGGGTTTACTCTTTCACATTGATATGTCAACGGCCGGAGACTGGAGGTTGTGCCAGTCCTAGTCTTAAGTTATATTATAAGCCATATGAAGCTACGACAGCCCTAGCAAGCCGGTAATGGAAAATAAATGTCTTGAATAAAAAACTGACCCAGACCAAAGGCTGGAAACAGTAATGGATGTAAATGCTGGACCCCTAGTATTTGATTAAGGGAATAGGGTTACGAATAATCATTTAAATGATTATATGTCATAAAGTGGTCATATACTTCTTTAAATGTTATTTTAGCCTTTTTAAATAAAATTATTTTGTAAACAAAGAACGTAATTAAATGTGAAGCTCTACTTTTCAATCTGCTGCAAATTTTATATTTTTATAAAAAAAAATTTAGTTATTTTGAAGTTCAAACTTTCCCATTTAATTTTTAAATGAAACGTGAATAGACCCGTTTTTTTAATCTTAAAAGTTCAGCATTTTTCCAGCAGTTTTGTTTGGTCAGAACAGATTAGAAGATGGTAATAAATAAGTCTTAACATTTTCTTCTGGCGTTTTATTTTTCTATTTAAAAGCGATAGCCATTGATTCATTTTGATATGTTTCTCGAAATAGTAGTTTAAAAAATGACCTTTCTCAATATGATGTCATAAGTTAAAAACACCCTTCGATATTCAACTGATGGCAGTTACCCGCCTAAAAACTATGAACAAACAAATTGCTGGGTAGAAATAAACTCTAGATTTATTGTGAACATTTGGAGGACTGGAAATCTTACATATATATGTATATATATATTTGAATTCCAGCGTCGTCCAATTAAACTCAATAGGCCTACATGTACACATTTTTTCTACACATGATTAAAAAAGTAATGCACTTAAAATAAATTTAATTTATGTAATGAAATGAGACGTTATTACAAGATATTACTTAACATAGAGCTGAGAAAAAAATTGTGTAACTATATTGTACATTTTTTATTATTAAAAATGAAAGATATTCACACACAAAAAAATTAGTGCAAACAAACGATAAGATTATGTGTGGAAAAGTATTATTTGGTTTTGTATTCCTTGACTACTTTTGTTACCTGTACCATTTAAGTGTTTTTTCCTGTAAATGCACATGTGAATTCTAACTTTCCTTGCATTAAAAAAAAAGGTGAATATATGCGAATCATTCTCAATTTGTATGTACGCATTTTATTCCAAATAATAAAAATAAAATCCGATGTAATTTTCCTTGTTACGAATGGTGTGCTGAAGTTTGCAATTTATTTCACTTATATGTGTGGAAAGTGAATTATTTATCACCTCCGAAACCTCCACGTATGTATCCTTCATTCCTTTTCTGTCTTAATAAATAGTTATGACGATTAATAATTTGTTTCTAAATCCCAAACCATGAATTCATCATACAAGAAGCGAAAATTTCTTACATAGTAAAATATCTATGCCAATAAACAAGTGACCATCTTCGGTAGCCGCGTGGTCTGATGCGCTACTCTCGGAGTAGGCTAGACTGCCGATGACGGAGAGATCTAAGTTCGAGTCTCAGTCAGGTGTACTAAGGGTGGTTTTTTCGAAATATTTTTCCACTCTCCCTCCACGCAAACGCGGGTAAAATTATTATTATTATAACCTCCCTAATCCCTAAATCTATTAGGGTGATTAGTAAATAAACGTATGACCGAAACGGGTAGTAAGACATGGTGCTAAGAACAGGCTTCTTACGCATCATAGGAAAACCTGGAATTTTAAAATATTTCTTCCAGTCCTGGAAATGTTATTTAATTTCTCATTTTTCCACTCTTTTCATGGAATTATTTAGATTGCCCTGTAAGTTTTTTTGCCCCTCCCCCCCTTTTTATAAACAGGTCAATAAATCAGGAGGAAACATGAGTAAGTCAGTAGATGAAATTTCCAAGATATCTGGGGAAATTCTTAAGGTGTCCGAATCCCTTTTTAAATCCCATTAATTTTTTTTATCAAGCTACTGAAACATTCATTAATATAAAACTAGGTTGTATTATTGTCATTTTTATAAACTTATTCTTGTTTTGTAATTTACATAACAAACTATCATGCACAATATGAACAGTGAGAGTTGTGCTAATTAACGTGCACTTTCTAAACTGACAGATAATAACTGCACACGACTTATAAACTAACTAATATCAAGAACAGACACAACATCCAGTCCCTGACCGTTAATTCGTCACCGTGAAAGGGGAAACCCACATTTCACCAATGATTATTTGCAAGTGAACTTCTGTTACGTTTTAATTAATTGAATAACTCGTTGCGTCATGGATTACATTTAGAAAAATAAACTGTGTGGAAAGGTGGAGGTGTAGGGGAGATGGGAGCCTGCATTAAATTTAAAAAAAAATTAATTTAATGATGTGTATTTTGCCATGATTACTTCATACACTTTTCCCGGAGGAATTGTAGAAAGTCCTTGAAATGTCCAGGAGAAAATGTCATGATTTTGTGTAGGAACTCTGTAAAAAAAAACGTGGCGAAGCTCGGTGGCTCAGTCAGTCATAAAATATAAACACGCATGAGCAATGTAGCCCAAAACTAGATTAGTGACGTTTCGACTTTATCTCGCACGTATCTTCTTCATTCGTCAGGCGCTATAACGTGTTGCGCATGTGCAGTTTAGAGTTCCCAGCTGGTTAAAATATATAATCAGACAGTCTCTGTGGACTATTGGTCATAGTTCCTGGTTACAAACCCGGAAGTCCCGGCGCTTCCAGAATTTTTTTGTGAAGCAGTGGGTCTGGAACGCGGTCAATCCAAGTCTCGTGAGGACAAATAATGAGGAGTGACTTAAATAACTAAAAAGCAGATCTGGTTAAGAAAACTTTGGACCTCTATCCTCAAATGTTGGCACTATCATCGCTAACGGCGGCGGCTATTTAGCTCCTAAAGCCACATTTAAAAAATTTATTTTTTAGTATATTGTCAACCCCCCATCGTGTCTTTGTCAGGATGGGTTGCGTGCCGAGGATGGAGGAAATGACTGGATTCTGATTGTGTGGGTTCCCAATTTACGTCCGGCTTGGGTTTTTATTGTTTTTATTCTTACTACTCTGTCTATTACAAAACGTGATGTTTATAAGACATATTAAAAAATATGAAAGAACTTAATGGAATTACTTAGGAGCTCGTGACAGAACGAAGTATAGCAAGGAATTCTTAACCAATAGCCTGACTGACCTCTAGGTGATTCTACACTGTTTATGAACCCAGGCACCCTGGGCTCAACGGTAGCCCTCCAATACAGGTAATGAATGATCCTGCGTCCTAGCCCGTGTAGCTCCAAAAACGGGCAGAGTGACCCCCTAGACTCGATGGTGATGAATGATTAGTCAGCCCTGTTAGCTGGGATACACTACTTTTTATTCTGCCTTCTGGCCTGATTTACCATGAGGAATGCTGACACTCTGTTTAAGTTGTCAGCCCATGTTTTATATTTGTTTAATAGTAATCACAACACCTTGCAATTCTCGTTTTGTCATTAACAATCCAGAGCACAGCCATTCTGAACAAACACGCCTCAATTTAGGCCGTGTCGATTACAATATGGTTATTTTCGTAAAGACGCCTTACCTAATACGTTCCAATTGTAGATCAACAAGAGAGAGATCAGAGTATAGTACGATTCTAGTAGGAAGAAACTTTTAGAGAATAGAAAGACATACCTATTTATTTGTGGTTGACAATAATATTTTACCATATTATTAGTGCTATTTTATATCTAACTAAAGTGACAGCTGCAGATTACATGACCTGACTTATAAATATATGGAAATTATTGTTGTAATGTATTTTTACTTTCTCGCGACGCCTGGTAGAAAATATTGTGATCTTCAAGAAAATATAATTTGAGAGTTTGATGGAAGTTGATGTTTCACGACCCCTTAACCCCCCCCC
>CABFWB010000697.1:0-20273 GCA_902151455.1 Timema bartmani | reverse complement strand
CCCCCCCCCCCCTACCCAAAAAAAATTATTATCTGTTATGCCACCTTTATCTTGGCCTGGAACAGAAAGTTCCCCAAAGAGGTCATTGGAATTATTTATCCAATCAAAAAATTAAGGGTAGCTTACTTAAAGGCGAAAAGAGAGAAAAATGAATAAAATTTGTATCTAAGCGTTTTTTTACATTAAAAACAAAATGGCGTATCTCATTTTTACGATAAAATGACTTATTTAGAGGGCACTTTACATAAGTGGATATATCCAATATACAATATGATCATATATTTTCTGAGGTACGAAGTAGCTTATCTTTGAAAAATTGTAGGAATATTACAAATAAAAAAATTAATTGAAATATATTTTTACAAAAGAAATAGTTTCCGAGCTATATAAGCAAACATGTTCTTTGTTGAACAAAGATGTTCTTCTTTTCTCAATGTTTCTGTAACAGTGTATATTATTTAAATTAGGCTCTTTTGTTGAATATGACGCTCATTTTTATGTTATGCCTCTACAACAATGTATATTATTTTGTTTAAGAGTTTTAAGTAAATGTCTTTATGTTTAGGTAAAGGAACTAGAGGGTTTGTGTGGTGAACCATAATATTTTTTATTTAACTTACAAAAAATGTTTTCCCCAACTAAATCAGACTGAGTATTCCCATCAATTATCTCAAGTTTAAAATAAAATCCTCTTATTTTAAACTATTACCAGTAATAAATATGTATCCTTGTATTCCTCGCGACTGCTACATGATTGTATAAAACATTTTAAATGAACGTGCACTGCGTATTGCAGGGTGGTCCAAAGTTTGCCGACACAAGGGTCAAATCTGAATCAGTTTGCAGCGTGGGCCAAATATACATTTGGTAATCCCACCAACAATATAGGCCTACAAACCACACTTAATTAACAATTATTTTTAACATATACTTATTTATAAATTGTGTTTTTAGTTGGTCGAATCTTTCAAATTTTACTGGAAAAAAAAGTTAATTATTCTCCCAAAAATGTATTATGAAAACACGCGCATACACTTTTACAAAAAATTTGGCATCATAAATATATATTTATACATATTTTTAATAATCTAATAAATGCATAGTAAAATGTAATCATGATTTTTTTAAATACATCTTTTTATTTTTTAACAGTTTATTTTCTATAGAATATCCAACTACATTGACATACACAAACTAAATTATAAACATAAACATAAGCTTGACACACATCAACCCAATGAGATTCTCGAGTGTGATATAGAAAACTAATACAAAGTTCTGAGTTAATCCCAAATTAGGGCGCAAAAACTTAATGAAGTGGGGTGCATTAAGACCCTCCCGCACAGCACATGTTAAACCATTTGGTTTCTACCTTGACGGGTGTCCTAGTCAGGGACCACGGCCAGACAACCCGCCCACTACCCCCGATCATGGCCCAGAGGCCGGCATCACCCGCTACCTGGCCGCTCCCCCAAACCTCACACGGCTAGAGGGAGCGGTCACGAAGCCCCCGATTTAATTTCCGGGTCACCTCCTTACGTCGACAAAGGTATTCACGCCATCCCTGATACGACGGTAGGGGTGGGCAGGAGCGTCGTAATCGCCGATTTCCCGGACGATCTGGTTGGAGCTGGCTAGCACCCGACTGAAAAATCTCTCCGCCAGTTCGTGGTTACGGCTGTCTAGGGATGGGAGGCCTGACGTGGTCAGGAGAACAGGCTTTAGGACACGGGTTGAAGCCTCGAGGATCAGGTGAAGTAACCGGAGGTATACAGTACGGAGCTGATTGTATCTGTATCTGGGTGTGTAAAAATACGGTAGCGGAATAGAGCAGAATGGACAACACACAGAGCAGAAAATGTCTGATCTTGTGGCCGTATGCCAACGAACTGACCGGGCGCAGAAACGGAGCCAGCTTCACTCTGACGCCCCTATCCCTACCCACCGCCGAACGCAGGTGTGGGTCCCAACTGTATCTCACGTCCAGGGTCACCCCCAGCCACCGGATTGTGTGTGATCACTGGATTGTGGCACCCTCCAATCAAAGTGGCTGCAGGGGGCCCATTTTCCGATGCGTGAACAAAATAGCCTGCGTCTACTGGGACTGGATAGTCGGGGACCGTGATTCAAAGTAGGCCAACAGCACCTTCAACGCAAAAGTTAGTTTGGCCCAGACCACCCTGGTGTCCGGAGACTGTACCAGGATCGCAGTGTCATCCGCGAACTGAAATAACGTCGAACCGTGTGGACGGGCATGTTCCGTATGAACAACGAATACAGGATAGGGGAAAGAAAGGCGCCCTGAGGGACCCCTGCCAAGATCGGTTTGGAAGAGAAAAGGGTGTTCTTGACTCCCACTCTGAAGGAGCGGTTGCCGAGGAAGGAACAGAGGAGATGGTTTATGGGCGGTGGGAGACCAACCCCGACAAGAGCGGTGAGACGCCCACGATGGCTCACGCTGTCAAAGGCCCCTTTGACGTCCAATACCACGAACCTCATCTGGGCCCTGGCAATGAACACACCGGTCACCATCGACTACATTAGTGACCACGTGGGTCGTTGACAGGCCCTTCCGAAAACCGAATTGATGACCCGACTGGAGGGGGTTCACTTCCAACCAGGATCACTCTCTTCGCCATCTTGCCAACACAGTAAAGGAGGTAGATCGGTCTGTAGGATGCCGGGGGGCTTGCCCGGCTTATGGATGGAGACCACATACACCGCCTTCCACTGGTCTGGAAAGTAGAGAAGCGTCAGGGCGGCGTTGATGATCCGGAGGAGGAGAACGAACGCCTTGCGAGGAAGATGGATAAGGAGAAGGGGGGAGATCCGGTCACCTTGGTCTGTTTTCAGTAAAATGTAGTTACCAGGTTATACTCTTGTCTAACGTTCAAGGGACTTAGCAATTAGATTAAGACACATGTTTTAGCTAGTTTTCTTGAGTGAGATTTTTAATACGAAGTCCCACAGTGAATAATTCATTTTAGAGCCGTTTCACATAAGGCAGCTATCGACCGTCAACTATCGCCGTCAACTACCGGTAAACTTTCGTTCTGTAAAAGAAAAATCAGTACCAACTTAACCAGAGTACACGAAAAAATAGGGCAGTTTTTAGGGATTCGGAGGACGAGGTTCTTTTTTGTGACTCCTTAAATCTAGAACAGACATCCCCACCCCCCACCCCCCCAGATCCCGGCCTCCAATTCATCCCTGTGAAAAGGGGTATCCGCATTTCATCGATGATAAATTTTTTTGTCAGGCCGGGTATCAAACCCGAGACCCCTTGGCTTAGAGGCAGACACGGTACTGACTAAGCTATGGCATCGAACGATATAATTTTAACTACACATTAATTATCAGAATGTTCTTTCATTGGAATTGATGGCACTTTCAAGACTTAATATAAAACAATTCAAGCTATATGTTTAATAATAATAGTAAAAAAATACAGAAATATTCTTGAAAAGGTGTCGAGAACTATGGATGAAGATTCCTTATACACTTTACATTACTTATGGTTAGCTTACATAAATTTCTAGTGATGTCTGTAATAATTATTATAAATATTTATTAAATACTATGCAGTCAAAAACAAACCTACAACAGAAAATCAGATAATCTTCAGTACCACGAATAAAATTCAACAGATGTTTGGAGGTTGGCACCACTTGGGATGCTGGCCAGCGATTGTTGCCCCGTGTGAATGACACCATATAAACACGTGATTAACCAAGCAGTCGCCAGATGGGCGATAGTTGTCCTGACGAGCAACTATTCCACAAATAGCCAATAGTGGGCAACTTATAAGCAACTGTTGACGGAGCGGGTAGCTCTGTTGCTTCGTGTGAAGCCTCCAATCTACATGTATGTTAATCAACAAGCTATAGTTGACGGGCGATAGTTGCCTCGCGTGAAACTGCTTTTAACATATCAAATCAATAAGAATGTATTAATAATTAATAGACTCAAAAATTATTTTGTCAAATAAATAACAGTATCATATTTATCAACCAAACAAATGATATCATTTTATTGGTGTATATTAATTAGGTACCTTAATCAATGAATACTGGATTATTAATCGGGCAGTGAAACTAGGGTCTGTGAACCCTCCTACTCAACTCATGTTCATCTATATTAAGTCAGCTCTTCTCCTCAATTCATGTCCATCTAGTGTCAGTCAGCTCTTAGCCTCATTTTTTTTTAAATCGTATGGCACATTTAGCCGGGAGGAACTTTTTGACGTCCAGGTTCGGTCGTCTTATGTGTAGACTATTAACCACTCTGTTGGCACAGAACGTTGCCCAGGATACACCAAAGGAGGTTGGTTACACGTCATACCCGCGATGAAATGATCTGATGATAGTTATTATAATCTTGTAGAGCCGGGGTGAGTTTTAACCTAACTTAAGCTTAATTAATCAAACCCTGGTGAAAATTGGGATTATTCCCCTAAAGGGAAAAATACCAAAGGTACCAGCCAGGAATCGAACCCGGGGCCCTAGGCTCGTAGCCAAGTGCAATGACCATTACACCTCGGGGCCGGTTATCCTCAACTCATGGCCATCTAGAGTCAGTCAGCTCTTTTCTTCAACTCATGGCCATCTAGATTAAGTCAGAACTTCTACTCAGCCCATGACCATCTAGACCCAGACAGACCCTGTCTTGCTATCGTGTCTTGTAGTTGTTACTCGTAGTAGACGCCGGCCACCATGCCCACGGCGATGATGTTCGTGTTCTCGAAGAGGTGGACGGCGAACTTGTCCCTGCCAGTGTCCCATACGCCTCGCATGCACGAGTACACGCTCTGGAGGTTCTTCTGCACGATCATCATCTGGCATACGATCTTGTACCTGCGCACAAACACACATACTTGTTTTCACATGGGATTAACGCAGGCTTTCTACACAAGTGTTATCTTCAAATCGCTCCTGGTCTACGTGTATTCTCACCGCGTTAATCACACTTTTTTTTTAACCACTGGTTTCCTCCAAAGTGGTAGGTCACACCATTTTAACGATCTTAACAATGGCCGAGGATAGTATCGTTAAAAGACACACTTTTACTGGAGTCTGGGAAGACACCGGGTCTCGACTTTTGAATAAGAGGTTAGGGTACTGCATCCATACGCAGTATATATATATATATATAGTCTATACATATATATATAATATATATAGTCTATACATATATATATATATATATATATATNNGATGGGATGTTTGGGAGCTTCATCCCCCCCCCCCTCCTCCCTTAAACAGTGAGATGGAAGATGCGTGCTTAGAGACACCCACTAATGTTTCATTTTAGTTCATGGCAGTTTCCGAACAAATGTTCTATGTTCAAAGCTAGGGTCATCGCTGTCAGCAGCGTACTCTACTTTATTAAAAGGGCCAAATTAATTTTTGAGCAATCCACAACTTCTTTTTGGTCCTGATTAATAGACCAGACCGAATGATTTCCCAAGCCTCTCTAATAAAGAAGGAGGCTAGCTAAAGTCCAATATTTTTAATATAAAAAGAACATTATTTGACAGCTAGAAAATTAACTTGATCTACTTTCACGTATTCATCCATCAAGAATTGTCACTTTGATAGATATAAATACCTATAAAATAACACTAGTAAAATATTAAAATGTTATCAATATTGACAGAAATATAATAGGTTTTAAATTTCCTAAAAGGCCCTTCCTATAAGTTGCGAGATTGGCTGCAAGGCAAGTCCGTAACCATAAGGTGGAAAAAAGGTCTGATGATTAGGGGGTGGGCAGAATACATTTTTAGGGCACCTGACCAGTATCAAAACAAGAAAACTGCAACCACGACTATTACTTTTAATTCCCAACAAGCCCCACTTTGCTGGTCGAATGATCTAAATAGGCGTCACTCTCGCGATAGTATGAGCTACTGATGACGGGGATATCGGGCTTCAAATCCCAGTTGGATGTACTGAAAGTGTGCTTTCCTGTTTGGTTTTCCACCTTACCTTCATTTAAATGTGTTTACACTGCCTTTAAATTCAACCGTCTTCATCCTTAACACATTAGTGTAATTAGTTGATATGCGTATATTCCGAGAGGGTAGTAAGGCGTGGTGATAAACAAAACACTTGTTACGCGTTTTAGCCCTCATCACTCTCCAACTGACCTGTCGAACATCTGTAGCTTGACCCTGTTTTGGACCTCAAGGCAGAGTTCGGCAGCGGTCTTCGTGCAGGTCGCAGGATCGTACCTCGCCTCGTGCAACTCTCCCTCCATCACTTCCTTTAAGATGGCAACTACCTTATCCACCATGAAGGGCCGCCTGGACTCCAGACGGTACGTGTTCATGAAGCGCACCCCCGACTGTAACAGTGGAAAGGGGTGCAAACCTAACATACAGACACTCGCGGTGAAATGAGGAAATTACTAATTTTTTAAATCTGTTTTCGAATAAGCCTACTTATTGACTCGCGTTCTCTGCCTCTACTAAAGATAGTCTTACAACTTGCAGTAAAGTCACTCATCTAGGCCTACTCAACGACCCGATTACATCCCGAAAAAGGACTAACACATCGACAGAGAAAATAGTTTTAGTGTGATAAGGAAAAAAACACTTTTGAATGAGTTTAGGATGATAATATTTACCAGCTTTGGTGGTCACATAAACAAAGGAGTCACTCTTGAAATAGACTGGATTGCCGATGACGTGGAGATCACGGCCCGAATCCCGGTCGTATGTGATGAGGATGCATTTTTCTAAATGATCTCCCACTCTCCAAACACTTAAATGTGGGTGTATTTCCTTTAAATTATACCTTCCTCGTACCTACCCAAAATATGAGATTTACATACACTCCCAAACAAACAAACAAAAAATAACATTTTAACGTAAGTTGGACCTTGAGCCTGGGGATGGATTTCCTCGTGGGTCCTATTCTTGACGTGCACTCACTAGGCAGAAAACAAAAACGCTTTAAAGCAAGACCGGACGTAATTAGTTAAGACTATTTAAAAATCATAAATAACGTAAAGCAAGATCAAACGTGATCATTCAAGACCATTGAAAAATCAAAACGAGTTTAAAGCAATATTGTTTAAATCGAAAAATGACAACTGGATACGGTAATCGAAGACGGGACCTTTGGCTTAGTATGCCATTGCTCTTACCACTGAGCTATCCAGGAGTCGTATCGTGCTCAGGTTCATTATTCATATATATTTTAAGGCAAAACCTGTGATGGACGTGCATAAATCGTCAGCTATATAGTATGTTTGATCAATTAAGAATCACGAGCTATCAGATAACACAGCCACCTTCGACTCAATAGTGATTTATGCTGCTAAATGTACAATAAATAACAACCGTACGAATGTGCATATCATGATGGATTAAATAGCAAAGCTATTATATTTGTTAATAATTAAGGATATAGCCGAATCTAGATATCGTATTCTTAAATTGAAAAATTATATCTGGACATGGGAGTCAAACCCGGGACCTTTGGACCTTTAGATACGGATTCGATGCTTATGTCCAGGTGTCTTTTTTTTTTCAATTTACAGAATATGATATTTATATGTGGTTATAACCGTACTTAGCAACTATAATCACCCACTTCGGTGGCCGCATAGTCTATGGTGCTACTCTCGCAGTAGACTAAACTGCCAATGACTGAGGTATCGAGGTTCTAATATATATCCGGTATACTGAGGGTGGTTTTTCCAAAATTGTTTCCCACTCTACCTCCACGCAAATGTGGGTACATTTACTTTACTCATAACCATCCTCATCCCTAAATCTACTAGTGTAATTAGTACATAAGCGTATAACCTGAAGGGGTAGTATGACGCAGTGCTAAAAAGAAATAAAAGCCTAGCTGTTCATCATTTTAAGGCAAGGTCAAACGTAACTAGTCAAGACCGTTTAGAAAAATCAAAAACAATTTTAATTAAACGTAACTAGTCAAGACCGTTTAAAACACAAAAATGCTTTAAAGTATTATAGATTGTAGCTAATTACGCCGGAACACGATGCGACATACCTCTGTTTAATTTATCATCGCTGGTCACTAGTGTTCAGTCGCAATCTCAAGTGCTTTGTTGTGAATGTTCTCCCCTGGATAACTCTTTAAGTTAAGGTAGCTAAGTATACGTGAAGTTAACTTTATGGTAGAGGCTTCCGTTTGAAGACACGAGGAGAAGCGTTACGTTACGTGAACATTTAGTGGACGTTACGTGAAAATTAAATTGATCGTGATCTCAGCATTAGCACCCATCAAGTGATTCGGCGTTTGAATGGATGCGAGTAAATTTAGTATCATTTTGAGAGATCAAATCTCTTTCTATTGTGATCCACCAACAGACGTGGCATAATGCGACGCAAAATAACAAATTACTGTATTATTACAGCTATTGAAACAATTTTTTATAACAATTATATCAATATTTCAATTCATCGCAAGAACAAGGTTTTATACCGGGATCACGATTATATTAACGTTCACGTAACGTAATGTTCACTTAAAGTTCACTTAATGTCAACTTAACATAAAGTGTGTGATCAGAATTCACGTAACGTAACGTAACAACACGTGGAAAAGACAAAAAATGAATTTATTATTACTATTAACACCGCGTCTTACTACCCGTTCTGGTTATATGCACTTACGCTAATGTGTAATGGTAGTGTAATTGTGAGATGAAATGGAGGAACTACAGTTCAACGTGGGATCCGAACCACGGTGGAGGCCTGGCATTCCTCACATTCACAAGTTGTGATTAATACACGTCTTGTCAGAGGTGAAGGAAGGGTTTGCCAATCAGATAAATCTGTGCCGGGACCGAGGATTGAACCCCAGACCCTCAGCACAGAAGTCTGACACCTTACCCTTAGACCACTAGGACACCGAAAATGAATTTAAACGGTTTGAAAATAAATAGTTCACTAAAATGAAATCCAAGTATTTATAGCTGATTAGGCTGCAAGTTCTTGCTATACTCTGGACTGCAATGAAGTGCATTTAGGGAAATCATTTAGTATTGATGTTGGTATTGCTGCTCTGCTTGAGTTAACTCTACAGGCCTCCGTACCGCGTTGTGCCTGACACGTAGATGAGCAATCGATCGTGCAGAAACGATTTGGTAGTAATTTACCAAGCATATTATACTTTGAATACAAGTCAATGTGCATTTCTATGAATATCATCAGAATAGCATGCAATTCCAAAGATATGTAGAGGTAATAAGGACATTTCTTAGTAATAAAATTACATCCCTGTGTTATTGTTTCGTCAATCTTAGACAGAAAAAAGATTTTTTTTTTAAGAGGAACTGTTTTAAAACAAATTGTGATACTAGGTAATGAATAATGAAAAGTAAGTTTGCTAGTTTTTAGCAGGTACGAAGTCAATTTCAAATAAAACTTGTGAAATTCTAAGGAATAAATGGTAAATGAGTCACGAATACAAATAAATATAATAAATAAAAAGCATAATGTGACGAAATCTAAAATAATAGCGACAGTACCTTCTTGTCACCGTCCATGGTGTCTCGAGGATAGGGCGAAGTGGCCGACTAAGAGGTGTGTCTAAAGGAACAATGACTTCTCCCAACGGCATCGAATACATTGACGCTGTCTCACGGCGTCCTTCAACTCGTACAGAACTATAGCGAGAGCAAGGCAAGGGTGGCTCGTTCCGTATACCGGCCTGCAGTCAACTTTTCCTGAGCACGCAGCGCTGCTGTGACGTCAGCTCGTGACGCTATGATGTGCGACATTTTATCTCGTGTGTTTCACACACGCTATACTTTGGAAGGTTTAATAGAGTATTTGAAGTCTTCAAGACAACTTGGCTTGAGTGTGGTCTGTCCGTCGTGCGCATGCGCAGCACAAAACGTAGCGCGAGCGAGATGTAAAAATCGCCCAGTCCACGACTTCACTCGCATAGCGTAGCTTAGCACGGCATAGCATAGCACAGCACAGCATAGCGTGATGTGTGAACGTGTTCGTTTAAATACTTGGCTAGCGATCTTAAAACATATTATAGCGTGGCAAAGCATAGCATAGCATAGCGTAGCTTAATGTGTGACTCCGGCATAGCGCCGGCTTGCTTCAGTTCAGTATAACACGTGGTCGTGCGGTGTCAAACTCGTTATTCACTTCTTATTTATGTCAAGAATGCTACCAAATTCCCTGTGAATAGTAAATGGTTGTGTGTTTATTGTAACCTTAATGATTACTTATGCGTGAGCCGTGAAGTGTTACAAAAAGTATTGTAGCGCTACTAGAAAATACCGGTAAAGTATTGTATGTGTGGTCTGTCCGTCGTGCGCATGCGCAGCACAAAACGTAGCGCGAGCGAGATGTAAAAATCGCCCAGTCCACGACTTCACTCGCATAGCGTAGCTTAGCACGGCATAGCATAGCACAGCACAGCATAGCGTGATGTGTGAACGTGTTCGTTTAAATACTTGGCTAGCGATCTTAAAACATATTATAGCGTGGCAAAGCATAGCATAGCATAGCGTAGCTTAATGTGTGACTCCGGCATAGCGCCGGCTTGCTTCAGTTCAGTATAACACGTGGTCGTGCGGTGTCAAACTCGTTATTCACTTCTTATTTATGTCAAGAATGCTACCAAATTCCCTGTGAATAGTAAATGGTTGTGTGTTTATTGTAACCTTAATGATTACTTATGCGTGAGCCGTGAAGTGTTACAAAAAGTATTGTAGCGCTACTAGAAAATACCGGTAAAGTATTGTACCGTTCCCGTGTGCAATAGTAGGCCATAAGATAACTAAGGGTCCTGGTGTTATATATAGCACAACAAATATTCTAGTGCCAGACGAAGATGGATTTATCTTTGTAAACGTGATAGAAAATGGAATCCTGATTTATGTTATATTTACTCAGAACATTTTTTACCTGATGATTATGAATGCGGTCATCAAGCCGATCTGCTGAGCTTGCCTAAGAAAAACAAATTAAAATCATCTGCTGTTTCACCCCTTATACTGAGCATTGCACCTCCTTGTCGTATTTTCAAAAATGTTATCAAAGGGGAAAATATAACCCGTGAAGCTAGGTATGAAAATAGAGTGAAAAAACAAATAGTAAGTGATATACTATCTTCTATAGATATGCAGAGAAAGGAAACCCAAGTAGAGGGTGTAGTTAATGGTGTCTCTAAAAACCTGAGCGACAAAACAAGTCAAACCAATGGGAATAAGACTTAAGTGATTATAAAATATTTTGAATTACAAAAGGAAAACAAAATATTGAAATCCAAACTAGTGAAACAATTAAGTGCGTTGAAACGAAAATATTTGGAAATTTGTAGGCTCAGGAGCAAATTCATTTCTCTGAAAAAGATCAAAAGTCTCGGATTAGTTGAAGAATCAAAATTTGAGGAAAACTAGGTAGTGTTTTTAGAAGTAATCAGTTGTATTTATTGCTTTGTAATAAATGCAAAGTTCATTGGACAAAAGGAAGAAATTGTAGTTGCCTTGACTCTGTGATATTTAGGTAAACGAACGTATGTGTATTTACAACAAAAATGTCACTATCCACTAACAGGTTTGTTGGTTCTAAAAAAAGGGGGGGCTCTACCCTTGGTATCCGTCAAGGATTTCTAGAAGACGTGATGCGCGTACTGAAGATAGCCGGGGAAAATAAAGAAACACGTGAAAAAGTTGTAGTTCTTCAATATGACGAAATGAAGATAAATAAGGATACGAGTATGATCCAAGGTTCGATCAAATTTTAGATCCCTACAAAAAATGCAAGAAGACTGTTTTATAACTGGAAGCAACACATATTTGTGGACTTTGACTTCAAAATTACATCTGATATAATTATATAATACTGCTATTATAAAACTTGTTCATTAATGACAACACAAAAGTCCGAAATACTCTGTAATAGGCCAGTCTACATGTTATTAACACGCTAAATTATAATTTCATTTGAAGTAATGAAATATATAGTAACAATAACTCATCTACTAAATAAATAATGATAACAGTAATTGGTTTATCAAGTTTGAGTGATAATGTGAGTAGGAAAAATAGCTTAGATTAGCCGCAGACCTATTCCAATGTTAGATCTCGTCGCGCGGAATTGCGTCATCATACCGCTGACTTAATAATATTATTTCTGCAAAACCAATTGTCATATGAAAAAAAAGTTAATAAAAGATTAACTTCAGATTATTATCTAAAACTTTCCTACTGACGAAAACTTCCTGGCTTAAATATTTTTTAAAAATCTCGCATAGTACTTTATTTTACTCAGGTCGTACCGTTTCGTTGTATTGTTTTTTAATGTATAAATAATAATATTTCATTTTTAAAAAAAAGTACTGTTGTTGTTAGGAACACAATACATATACAACCGGTATTCGAAGGTCCCACTATTATTTGCTTCCTATTACACTACCATTGTCTCTACAAAATATAATTTAACACATTTTGTCTTGTTTTCTGTTAAACCGACGTGATCACAGATAATATATCTAACATTTCATAACCATACTAGATCTAGCATTTCTTAACACCATGATATAGCTTTGTCATCATAGAGCATATTCAGCAACTTAACAATCATTATTAAAGATGAACAAAGCAAATAGGATGCATTCACTACTCAACATCCTCTCTCCTGAGTTGCAGAAGGCAATTCACAAAATAGTCACAATGTTCAAAAGTCCAACTTTTTCGGTGCTCTCACTGTACGTCCATACCGAGTAGTAAGTTCTTCACTTTCTGAAACAATAGAAACAGGTTCTTCCACCGTATTCACCGATTGGTGAGGCATCGGGTGAAGGGCTTCTGGAGAAAACGCCTCCGATGGGTAGAGTCTTTGAACTGGTCTCAACAGTTCCGAATAAGCTGTCTTCAGTCGGACAGTTCTGACAACACCATTTGGACCAAGGAGAATTTCTAAGACCTGACCTAATGGTCAGTCCAGCCTCTTGCTGTTGTCACTTCCAATCAGCATGACGTCTTTAACAGAAATAGGTTTATCGTCTTTCCTGGATTCCACTCGCTGTATAATTTGACCCAAATATTCTGATCTGAATCTTCTTCTCAGCATTTTACGCAACTGCTGCTGATATCTGTGCCTTTTGGTGAGATTAACTTTGTCCAAGGTGTCTTGGTCAAGTTCTCCCACCAGGTGAACTTCTTGTAGAAACATTTAAGGATTTAATGCTACCAGATCATTAGCGTTTTCAGACATGTAAGTGATAGTTCGGGAATTTATAACCACTTCGGCATCACACAAAATGGTGGACATTTCTTCGTATTTCAAGGCAGCTCACCTCAAAACTTTCCTCAACAGTTTTTTTTAACCATTTGTATAACTCTTTCCCACCAACCCCTCCACCAAGCGGCGGTTGGAGGGTTAAATTTCCACTCAATTTTCCTTGCTGTACTGTAACTTAAAATGCATTCCCAAACAACCTCTCTAAGGGCATTTGTAGCTCCAACGAAATTAGTCCCATTATCAGAGTACACTTTGGAGGGTCTACCACGGCGATCTACAAAACGTATCAAAGCTTGAAGGAAGGCTAATGTGGAAATAGACGTAATTAGCTCAAAATGCACAGCTCTATAAACAGCACATGTGAAATTACAGATCCCTGCTTTAACTTCACCTTTAAGATAGAGGGGTCCAGCCAGATCAATTCCTGTGATTTCAAAAACTGCTGCATCTCGTACTCTGTTTGTCGGAAGAGGAGTAGTTTCCACGTTCACACTCTTCCCAACGTGCCTTCGACATATTAGACAGGTAGAAATGACTGACCTGACAGTTTTTCTTGCATTCAGTATCCAATACCTTTCTCTTAGTATGCTTAACAACACGTGTGTTTCAGCATGAGAATTTTTCTTTTGCTCTGTAAAAATAAGTCTTTTTACAACGGGGTGATTCGAGGGAAATACCATGGGCATACAGAAATCATCTTTATCTTGACGAAACACTATCTTTGTCTTCAGCCTAACGAGACCCTCCTCATCTTTGTAGGTCTTCAACGTATTAAGCCTCTCCCATGAATGATCCTTGAAAGATTCTTCTTGTACGAGCTTTATAATCTTCTTTTCTGCAGTTTTTTTTTCCTCGTAAGATAATTCACTCACTTTTCTTAGATCCTTTGTTTGACAGCAATTGTGGAAAAACCTTGTGGTCCATGCTATCATGTGCAATATTTTGTCATAGCACAAGAAGAAACGATAATACCACTTACATCCACGGTACCGACACGTTTTCTGGCTAACTTCCTTTTCATAAAATCCACACCATTCCTAAACATCTTGCTGAGCCAGCAAGCATTGCTTTGTTGGAAGATGACCCTTTGTGTTTTCTTGAGGAATACAGTCCTCTAGATAACTAACACTCCCACAAGGCCATTGGTCAAAGGGTTCCCTTACCCACTCAGGTCCCTCCCATCATCTTGCTGCTGAACATACTCTTTAAGTAAGGTTTGCTGGATTAGCTTCACCTGGCACGTGTCTCCAGGATGCCATCTTAGTCAATATTCTTATTTCTTGAATACGGTTGTTAACAAAGACGTTCCAAGGTCCCTTTCATTGAATTCAAGCTAAACCATGCTTGAATCCGTCCTGTAGTATATCTTGATATCTCCCCAACAAAGTCCGTCTATAACCGAAGTAGTTAACCTCGCCCCCATTGATGCTGCAAGTAGTTCTAGTCATGGAATCGAAATACTTCTCAAAGGTGCTACTCTTGACCTTGTTGCTAAGAGGTGTGCCTCAACTACTTCGTTAGTTACGATTCGAGTAAAAACAGCAGTGGAATAAGCTAATAAGATGGTATCACAGAATGTGTGAACACTAATGTCTTCCTTACTGTTTGAAGAACAATGAAACCATCGAGTCACTTTCACATCCTTCAACAAAGGTAAGCCTTTATACCAATGCAGAAATTCATCTTTCGAGGCAGCATCAACTTCTGTGTCCCAGGAAATTCCAGTTTTCCAAGTAGTTCTTGCAACAGTATTTTACGGCACAGTAAGACTGGACAAACTACTCCAATTGGATCAAACACTTTATGTACCAAAGACAAAATATTTCACTTAGTGACCACCTTAAAGTTGATATTCTTTAGCAAGTCTAAATTTAGACCAAGTGTATCACTGTTTCGTTCCCATAACAAACCCAACCCTAGTGATTCTGCAAAATGAGCACTGTCCTCTGTGTATTGCCAACCTCTAAGATTAAAGTTACCATCTTTCATTACATCACGAGCCTCGCTTATGAACTGTTTTAGCTCCTGTTCACTATCAAGGATAGCAACGACGTTATCTACATACAAACTATTCAGTAACCAATTCATCATTGGTGAACTGTACTTCAAAACTGTCAGGCTTGTTGTACGTGATTGTAGAGCATTGCACCTAACAAAAAAAAGACTGCATTTTAATCCGAAAACCACTCTTATATGTTGAAACATTTTCACTTTGTTTTCTTCTTCAGGATATCACCAAAAGAATTGTAAAAATCTCTATCTTTCTGACACACACTAATCTGGAGGAAAACCTTCTTGATATCAGCAATAACCCCATATATTCTCTCTATAAGCCCTAGAAGAATAGCCTATATGAGTTCAATGAGATTTCGTCCATCTTCTAAACACTGATTCAATGATAGTGAACAACCCTTTCTTGCTGAAGCATCAAATGCTGGACGTACACGCGTAGTACTGCCCTCATTCACTACAGGTTGGTGTGGTAAATAGTGCCCGTCACTATCAACTTCTTCCAACGGGACTACTTCTATAATCCCTAGGCCTATCCACGCTTTTAATACTTCATCATAGACTGTATATAGTTTTCCAGAATGAAGCTTCTTTGAAGTTGTCTCCAACCTCTTCATAGCTAAATGTTGGTTTGTACGGAGTGGGATATGATCTTCCACTTGAGGTAGTTGGACCTCGTAACAGCCCTTATCGTGTATAATTACTGTCTTCTGAAAATTTAACTTCGTCTGCAGTACTCATTACTCCTTAGACTTTCTTTCGGTGTGATCGGTGATGCCAAGCACGTCCAAATTCCACAGGTCTGCAACAGTATGCCTCCTTCACAAAGAAGGATGTTACTACTGCTGCCATAGTTTCATTAGCCTGCTTTCATGGATCTCTTCCTATCAAGTTCCACTCTAGAAGAGTCTCCACAGCAACTAATCTACATGATAGCACCTTCCCATTTCAAGTTAAGAGTTTTCCTGCAATATCTGCTCTAATCAGGACCTCTATCGGTCATGTGTGCTCCTTTGTGTCAGAAATCATAACGTTCATCTGGTGTAACTCCTCTATCTAAGGTCCTTTCCTCACTGATAAGATTTCACCACAGATGACATTTTGATCTAAAGCCTCAGAATTGCAGGCAAAAGAGCCATCTAGACTTGTCAGACGTACCTTGTAACAACCATGATTCTTTCATTCATTTTTCATCCCCCAAAAGGAGAATGTGCAATTACTTCTTGTCGTATCGACCCATAATCTAATTTTAAAGCAGTTTCTATCAGAATATAAGATCTCTGTGAGCCTGTTTCTACCAAAGAACGAACACGATAACATTTTTCAGATCCTTTAATATTCACTGATAAAGTTTGTAAGAACACTTTAGGACAACTTATTAAATTGGTTAAATGGTTTCCTGGCCGTCTTCTTTCACCACCTCCACATTCTTCTTAATCTTGTCTGTCCCTTCTCTCCGTAACTCCGGACACATCAACGCACTGTGCTTCTTTTGACAAAGCCAACACTACATGTAAATTATGCAATTCTTGACGCAAGGTCCAGTCTTCAAACATGCGAAGCAACAACCCTTTGCCTTAAGAGCCCTATGTTTTTCTTATTACTCATTTTCCTGGCCTTTAGACAGTCAGCAACCACATGTAGGCCATTATAAAATATACAGCTTCCCTGTTTAGTACAACTTGTGGACAACAACCCAGCTGTTATAGGTATATGCTCTTCTAATAAACTATTCTGCCGCTTCTTATATTTACAATCATCATTTTTAGTCCAACTCCCGCCATGTAAAAACTAATCCTTTCTTCTGACTCCACCTCCCACCTCAAGAACAACATTATGTTGTCAAGTTGTTGCTGAAGTTCGCCCCCATGCACACATTTAGGACTTCGCTGCCAAGCTCTTAAAATATCTTCAGGCATACAGGACTTTACCAAAGGATAGAGCATAACTGCACACTTATAGGTAGTAGCACCAAAGGTTTCGAACGCTCTGATGTGTGATTCTAAACTGTCATAAAGAGTAGACATCGACGTGGATGTACCATGTTGTTGAGCATTTTAAAGAACCAACTTTAACTATTCTCTTACGTACACTTCCACTAGGCCTAATAATTCTTCTATTCCAAAACTAGACTTGAGACTGCTTACTGCCTTCATATAGGTTTCCCCAGTTGGTGGAAAGCTCTCAACCACTTCTCTTGCTCGTGAGCCTTTCACCGTAGCTTGAATAAGGTATTGAAACTTGTCAGCTGGCGCAGTATCCGGATATGATCAATCTTCTCAAATTGACAACAAACTGTAAATAATTTTTAATATCCCCATCAAACATCCTAAGCTCTAGCTTCGGTAACTTAAACTTTTTCTTACTATTAAAATCGACACTTCCTGAATCCACTTTACAAACTTCTTGAGAATCTTCTAACAACACGCGAACACAGACATGTATCGCCAAGAATTTCTGTAGATATTCATCCGCCATCTTCGTTTCTTTATCCAAATCCTCACTTCTAGCGTCGAGTTTCATGTCCAATATTTTATAATTCATATCTATTAATTCTTCATTTTTCCTCTCCAGCATGGAAAATAATGCTTTAATTTTCTTTTCATCTAGTTCCAAAGTATTAATCTCTTCTTGAATATTATTCAATGTTCTAATAAACGCCGCCTGCTTAATTGTTCTTAACTTCACAACACGTTCCATGATGTTCGCCATTTATTTACGATTACGAAAATATCAATAGATCAGAACAGTTATAGAAAGTGTATCCTGTCACTGTTGCCACTTATGTTAGGAACACAATACATATACCACCGGTATTCGAAGGTTCCACTATTATTTGCTTCCTATTACACTACCATTGTATCTACAAAATATAATTTAATACATTTTGCATTGTTTTCTGTTAAACCGACGTGATCACAGATACTATATCTAACATTTCATAATCAGCAACACCATTACATAACTTTGTCACCATAGAGCATATTCAGCAAATTAACAATCATTATCAAAGATAAACAAAGCAAATAGAATGCATTCACTACTTAACAGATGTAATCATAAAATTGTGCTGAATAAGTACATATAAAACACTATATTTGAGGTATCGCACAGCCATGTAGGGCGATGCATTTAAACGCGCTACACTAAGAAGTGTATACGGTCTTGTGCAGTGGAGTGGATCTGGTCATGAAGAGACGTCATCAGCTCCCGCTAAGTGAACCATAAAACTGGTTGAACTGGCCAACCTTCTACTCTAGAAACCTTGAGAGATATGGCTCTATTGGAGCTAATAGCCTGGGCCATTTCTCTCCTTAATTAGATTTAAAAACCCAATACTTCTTGGTTAAGATGGCCAGAACCCCTATTCCCGAGATCTCTCGTTTTGAATTCGAATCTAGCCTTCTCGAACTCTTCAAAAACGATGAGAAAACATTTTTGTATTCCTGAACTAAAATCGTTCGTATTCGAGATGAGTGGTCGAGAAAACAACCATTCGAATTCGCTTTAAGTTGTATACATTAATTTCTCATACAACTAATTAGTTTCTTGTGAGATCAACCAATCCCAGCACAGGATATACGTTAAATATTTTCCAATGTGGACAATATTTATCTCTGTGATACGTAACCAATTTTCTTGCTATTGGAAATAAATTTATTAGAATACTTTTATTATGTCAAAAAGAAATGTTACTTCTGATCAAAAACGTATTCTTGTGGAATTCATTGAAGGTCTTATCTTAAAAGCGTGATAAACTAAAAAATGTGTTTTATTAAACACTTAAGTATTATTATTAAGAAAAATAATAAGCAGAACAAACTTTTGTCAAAACAGATAATGCAGACGTTCGAGATTGTTCCTCCATCACGTCTTCTAATGTGTCAATTAAATAACCATCACTACGTTTATTCAATCTAAATAGCTAGACAAATGCTTTATCACTAATGGCAAATGCATAATCCCTATCGTTAAATATTCGAAATGGCCTATTTAATTCAAGTTTACGTTCTTCTAATTCTTGTATTTCAAGCAAATGTAATATATGCACCATTTTTATTCACCAATACTGCTAAACCCTTCGAAAGTGTATATTTATAGTAGGTAGACCCTTTTGAGAATTAGCGATAGAGATCAGGTCGAATTTTTTGTGTCTCGAATGGTCTCAAATGATTGAGGAATACCAAATGTGAAACTCGAAAAGGAAAAGTCCTCGAGATTCTCAAATGCACACTCGGGGGGAATACGGGTCCAGGGCTTTAAAATAGGTCAAATATATTACAAAATATTCTTTAAGTGAAACTTTTCACATTGTGTTTTATACCATAAGCCTAAAGGTTGCGTTCAAGGGCATAGAAAGCTAATTTCTCCATAGGGTTGAGATCTGCTAGAAAAAAATCTTACCATACATTTAGCCAGCCAATAACATATTTTGTATGTAGAGATGGACCCCCTTCAAAACCCCAACCTTTTTCTAAGCCGTTGGTTACGTGTAAGTTATAAATGTTCATTAATGCCTAAATAAAGAATAAAAATAAAAATTAGCTCATGTACACAACACAAGGGATAGGTACTAATTTGTTCCAAAAACTTATTCACAACACTATACTAATCCGAGTGTTCTACATTGGTAAAATATTTAATGCGTTTCCAGAAAAAATAAAATAAAAGTACTGTAATATAGACTTAATTCCACTATATTTTCTTGAAAGAAGATCATTGCTTGGAAATATCCTCTAGGTTGAATAAATTATTTTTGATATCTTTGGTATCACTTAGCGCACATAATAAAGTTAATAGAACTAGCATGCACGATTTATAATTTCTTTGATGTCATTTACCGCTTCCAGCGGTAATTCTGAAACTAAATTTATATGATTCACCAATTATTTAAAGTTTTAAATTATATTTTATCCTTTTGTAAGGTTGCACTGAAATTCAATAATTATTATTATTATTTAAAAAAATCTATAACGTTTAAACAGCAAGATTAAATTATATAACTCCCCTGTATTA
>CABFWB010000696.1:229187-240504 GCA_902151455.1 Timema bartmani | reverse complement strand
GGCCAAAAAGGCTTCCGAAGAACTTATATCGTCGAATATAACACCATTTACACACAACCTCGTGGATTCGTTCCTTGAAGAATTGAAAAAAGGATTAATAGTTAAATAAAGTCGATGAGTTTATATAGTTAATAACAGTTCTGTAAGCTTTCTTCTCTGTCCACTCGGCGTTTAGGAATTAGTTGATTGGTGGTTTTTAGTAGACCAATCGGAGACGGATATTTTTGACGGTGGCGTCACTGGTGGGGACAAGGCGAATCTCTCCTAACTCTGCTGGTTCACGAGAGCGGGCGATGAAGCAGCCCCGGCTCCCAGGAAGGACGAAATGGTGTGGGTCCAAGCTTGTGATGTTCACAACGCAACAATTATTTTGTCAAAAATACAAAACAACGATGGGATTTCTAGCCACCAGCGATTTAAATGTAGGCATATATAAAAGTATACCTTTTGAATACCAATTATTAATCCTGGACTTAAAATGAATACTATTTATCCAACACATCTTTAGTGCGCTGTATTAAAGCTACACTTACAATATTTAAAAATATTATGTTAAGATATTTACTATGTTGTGGAAGAGGGGAGGGAAAATGTCTCCCTTGCCTCACCTTGGGTGTACCACTGGTTGCAACATGAACTGATAATCATTTTTTTTTAGTGATTATCAGTGCACAAAGGCGACCAATCCCCGCCTATTTTCAGGGGCAGTCCCCAAAATAAGACGTATGTCCCAGACTGATTTATAACTCAATGTTGTCCCCAGTTTGTTAAAATAAATTAATGCAATTCTAAAAAGGATACATTCTTCAGATAAATACGATACTATAAAAAGGACCTCCTCTCCAAAATAATCGCGGTCCTGTCGAGATAGTTATGTATTACCTATTACATTATAATACAACTACACTATTCAAGAAAGGAAAGGGAACAACGTTTAGATAACAGAGGAATCACCCTACTGTAACATGGGCTGAAGTTGATGGAGAAGATCATTGAGAAAAAAACTAAGGAAACAACTAAGAGAACCACTGACCTGATTTTTGCCACAAGAATGTTGCTAGAGAGGTACTGGGAGAAGAACAAGAATATCACCCTCGTCCAGTGTACCAATACACAAGATTTGGGAGTGTTTGGAGAGAAGAAATGTACCAAAGGGGCTAATATAAAGATCAAGATGCTGTAAAGAAAGTGCGAGAGCTGTGTGCGGATTGGAAATGGAAACAGAAAGTGGTTTGAAACCAAACGTGTGTCTAATAGGGTAGCTTTCTGTCACCCCTGCTGTTCATGATAGTAATGGATGAAATAAGAAAGAAAATCAAACAAAGAAGTAGAGGGGATATTGATGTTTTAGTTTCCCCTGATGATGTCATGACCTGTAGCGAGAATGTGGAAGAAGTGCAGGAGAAGATCGATGTGCGGAAGAAGACATTCACAGATTTGTTGTTCTAAATATCAGCCAGAGCAAGACAGTAGTAGGCCCACTGAATATGAATGAACAAGGAACAGAAGCAAAGATAGCGATAAATGGTAGAACTATAGAAAATGTAGAGCAGTTTAAGTACCTTGGCAACATGATAACAAATTACTCCATCAAAAATAAAGTAACAAACCGAAACAAGACGGCAGTACAGTAACACGAGAAGAAACTGCTGTGGGAAGTAGAGTACCACAAAAGGCTAAATGTACATACTTAAGACCTGTACCATCACCAATAAAGACAAAAATTGTTTACAGGCCTCCGAAATGAAGTTCATCAGATCAATGTTAAGAAGAACTAAAAGAGACAAAGATAAGGAATGTGACCAATAGGAAGGATAGGAGGGTGCTAGAAACAATAAGAAGAACTCAACTAAAGTGGTGTGGACATCTACAACGAATAAACAACAGAAGAAAGGAAAGGCAATACTCTGAAATGGAAGTAAATGGGATGAGACCAGTTTGAAGACCAATAATACGATGGATAGAGCAAGTGAGGAAAGACGTACAAGATGGAGAGCGCTCACTGACCACACCTGGGAAACTGGCGTTGGGACATGATGATGATATAATTACATTATTAGTGGTGACCTGGTGGTCTAGGGGTAAGGTGTCAGATTTCTGTGCTTGGGGTTCGGGGTTCAATCTCCGGTCTCAGCACAGATTTATCTGATTGCCAAACCCTTCCTTCACCTCTGACAAGACGTGTATTAATCACAACTTGTGAATGTGAGGAATTCCAGGCTTCCACCGTGGTTCGGATTCCACGTTAAACTGTAGGTCCTCCATTTCATCTCACAATCACCCTACCATTACACATTAGCGTAAGTGCGTATAAACCGAACGGGTAGTAAGACGCGGTGCTAATAGTAGTACATTAATAGTTCAACTGCATAGCTTAGTTCACTATTTTCTTGTGCAGTATCCTATCACTTTCATTTATAAACCTAATAATAAAACACTAAGAAAAAACATGAATTGAGAGTGTGTTGTGAACTATTTGAATAAAAACTACCTTCTCCATCTCCAATCAGTGATTTTGAAATGTTTGCCTCCAAAAAGACAACTAAAAAGATGTCAATTTACACTACATACGTCGTAAGAAAAAAGTTTTTCTTTATTAGTCGCTTCCAGATAAAGTATTTTTTCCCACCCCTGCCTTACATGATCAAGTATGTTTACCGAGGCGCTAAAGTGTCCTCTGTCCAGTTGTTACGATCCACACTCAAACAAAACAGTCCAGATGTTGACAGAGCCGGCTTGTCAATGTTGACCTGCCTCTATTACATGGTCGGGATGGTCTTTGAGCGGCGGATAATGCCGACAGGAGCACGTACGACAAGTTCAGGACAAGGTTCTCATCAAACATAACACATGGTTTGCTAGAGTGAGCTCCGTTAACTCATCATTACCTGGCCAAGACTTTCATCACATTCCACACATGGGTAGATAGATAGATAGAGTGACACTAGCTCATCGGTTACTGGTGATCGTATGTACATTATATATATTAAATATTATTATTATGTATAATGTATTATATCATTTATCATAAAATATAGAATATTATATGTTATCAGGAGTTTAAATTAATACTAGCGCATAAGCTTGCAACCAATATATATATATATTTTAATACATTATCTAAAGAATATATATTATATGTATCAAATATTTAATATATAAAATATATATGTATATATTAGGCTATATAACTTACATTAATTATATATAAAAATATATTTAATTATATGTTATGTATATGGTATTAGGCTTATGTATAATATATGTTATATAATGTATATTATATATAATATGTTTATATAATATATTATATCATGTATATAATATATATACAATATTTTATATATATTATATCATGTATATAATATATATACAATATTTTATATAACTATAAGCCATACATTTATAAGGGCATTACGGACTACTCGTATATGGAAAGCGTCAAATTTGACCTTAGAGGTAAAAGCTTACTTGTCAAAAGCTCTGAGATTAAGATAATTGGCTGTAGAATTTTAAACAAAACTAGAGATACGTTGAATCCACTTTTTCTTGAATACAAATCTTAGAGGACATGATAGATTATAAGACATAAGCACCTGCAAACGCTCCAGTTTTGATTTCATCCACATATTCTTTAGTTTCAATGCTATATAAAATATAAATCGTAACTAAATAGTTTGTTGCTATAGTGTCAATTGACATTGGTATGGGGGTTGTAAGGTTCGTCCGATAAGTATTTAGAGCTAAAGCATTAAAAAGTATCATAATAATTATAAAAAAATATTTATATTCAAAAATTGGATTCCTTAAAAACCTCTATTTCGATATTTTTTCGATAATCTACTCTTAAGCGTACCAATCACTCAATATGATTCATATTTTTTCCCTACCACAAGACGATATAATCTATAAAATAACCCCCTTCCTAACTTTCCAGCTTTATCTCAACTCAAAATTGTGGGACTAGATAAATATATTTAATATTCTAGAAAATCTTTGACCTCAGTCGGGTCAAGTCGGCTCGCCTCAAGCCCCAATTTTTGTGGGTTCAAACCCAGCTGGAATCAACGGATTTTTCTTGAGCGATAAAAATATGTAGCACAACTTCCTTTGTATGGGAAATAAATCCGTGTCGGTCCCATGTTGATTTTGGCATGTAAAATAAACCTGTAAGGTATGTGAAAATACCTTTTCCGGTAAAATTGGTAGGCCCTTTCACTCTCGCTCATAGAAATACTCGTGCTATGATATAATCAGTCGATTCAGAAAATCGACTTTATTTACACCAAATAAATTAAATGAAATCTTAGAAAATCCTATAGATTATTTTTTAATGTCTCTGTCAGTAAACATTCACTATAAAACTTTGAATAGTTACATTATATCTTCATACAATTATTTTAGTTTTTAATTAGATTCAAGCAGTTTCCATAAGGATTGCTTTGAATCAAACACAGTTGTGACTCATGTCACATTATTTGAATGAATATACATGGGAAAACATTAATATGTTTGATTAGCCATAATAGATTCTATTGATTGTGTAATGATAAAATGTAGTGACTTATCTTTTCTTCTCAACATTCTGAGAGAAAATGAATAGTAGGGTGAAATTAAGTAAATGCGACAAAATTATTATACAATAAAATAATCTCTCTAACTCTGTCCTCCGGTTAAAAGTATGCCACCATCCTTGCAGCCTACCTCCATCTATTTTAAGGAGTTTTAACAGTAGAAATTAGCAGCTACATGGTGGCCATATGGTCTTGAACGTCAAGGTATTAACAGATGTTAGTGAAGAGTTAGAGAGTTCAAGTGGTTTTCCATCCTCTCTCCAAGACAATACGGAGGTATTGCCTAAAAGCTACCTTCCTCCCCCCTTTACTAAATCTTTCCCCTTAGGTTTAGAATAAGTGCTAAACTTACTTATAAAAAAAGTACTATCACTATTGAAACGTGCAACATAAGATATATTAACGACTTAATCTAAGGGTGTAAAGATGAGGAGGGTAAATAAGAGTAAATGCACCATTATTGACCCACAGGGAAGATATCATACTGTACAAAATAAACACCCCATTTACATCTCGATGGTATCTGAACCATTCAAATTGATAGCTTACACGTCAAAAGTCGAGACCGCAAGAAAGTTACAAAATATTATATTTCGCAAAGAGTAAGTACTATACATATTACCAGCAGCTAGGTGAAACCCGATAATACCAAAATATGTTACGAGTAATGTGAGAAATCTGGATAATGTGGAGATTAGCCGGGAGATGTCAGAATTAGCCAGGTGCAGTGGATAAAGTCAGAAATAGAAAGTAATTTATCTCATTTACGACACTATCCGGATAATATCGACACTAACCAGCGATACTTGTATAACGTGGAATAATATTTGTAGAACTAAGCATGTTTCAATGCGAATTTTATTATGAAACAATATTTTGAAATTGGGCAATAAATTGGATCGTAGCAGTGCAGTAACATTCGAAATGTCTCATTTTATACTTTATTTTCCACTAATCTAACCTAACCTAGCCTAACCTAGCCTAACTTAAACTAATCTAACATAGCCTAGACTCACCTAACCTAATCTAAGTTAACCTAGCCTAACCTAGCCTAACTTAAACTAATCTAACATAGCCTGGACTCACCTAACATAATCTAAGTTAACCTAGCCTAACCTAGCCTAACTTAAACTAATCTAACCTAGCCTAGACTCATCTAACCTAATCTAAGTTAACCTAGCCTAACCTAACCTAACTTAAACTAATCTAACATAGCCTGGACTCACCTAACATAATCTAAGTTAACCTAGCCTAACCTAACTAACCTAGGCTCAACCATAGAAATTGCCACTATCCAAGTGCGGATGGGTAGTGTCAATATTATCTGGATAAACCTCAGAAAACATTCAATCCCCTCTCACTCAACATTATCTACGTATTTTGGATAGCATCAACATTATCTGGATAATATTGACTTTATCCGGGTTCGGTCTTTACCCGTAGCATATACATGTTTTCGTCTGTGCCTGCAATTCAACTCGGCGGATTGAGATAAGACCTAACAACACTGATTATATTTATTGTTTTGTATTTGGGTTAAACATTGTTCAAAAAACCTTTTATAAATAACATGAATATTATTTGCAATAACTGTTCTTATTATTATTATTAACCAGCTAAATAGCCACGCCAGTGGACATGTGGTCTAGATATAAAACTCGTTTGGTTTGGTGTACCGGTGACAGAGAAGATGAAGTTCAAGTTCTATTTTTGGCGTACCGGTGACAGAGAAGATGAAGTTCAAGTCTAGGTTTGGTGTACCGGTGACAGAGAAGATGAAGTTTAAGTCTAGGTTTGTGTACCGGTGACAGAGAAGATGAAGTTTAAGTATAGGTTTGGTGTACCGGTGACAGAGAAAATGAAGTTTAAGTCTAGGTTTGGTGTACCGGTGACAGAGAAGATGAAGTTTAAGTCTAGGTTAGGTGTACCGGTGACAGAGAAGATGAAGTTCAAATCTAGGGTTAGTGTACCAGTGACAGAGAAGTTGAAGTTCAAGTCTAGGTTTGGTGTACTGGTGAGAGAGAAGATGAAGTTCAAGTCTAGGTTTGGTGTACTGGTGAGAGAGAAGATGAAGTTCAAGTCTAGGTTTGGTGTACCGGTGACAGAGAAGTTGAAGTTCAAGTCTAGGTTTGATGTACTGAGTTTTTCTTTCTAAATAGCTTCCTACTCTCCTTCACACAAATTGGGACTCATTTCCTCCTAATTATACCTACCTCATCCCTAGCCTAATAGCGCAATTAATATAAATACATGCGTTAATCCCGAACATGTTGTGAGAGACCATGAAAACAAAATAGTCATTTAAAAAAAAGTTCTGCACACTATATCATCATATTGATCATTTGCTCAGCAAGTGATAATTTGATTTATTTTTTCAGTTTATATTATTTAGCGTGCAAGGGTTCAAAATGTTGAAAATATACTATAATGTTTTCGTAATTTTGGTAATATTGTAATCTCCCTGATATATTATTATGTAAGATTCGTCTGTCAATTCCCTGGGGCTGTGTCTACTGAAACTAGTCCCTCCCACCTGAGTTGACAGTTGAAATCACGAGGCATTTGATTGCGAACTATATTCACATAGCTCGGGTTAGTCTGTAACGCTCTTACCTCTTGACCTAATGAATCCTAAACTGACAGGGACTTTTTTATTGACCTTGCTCGGCTTGATATCTGGTCCAATGATTTCAGCGAAATTTTAATTCTCTAGAGATTAAAACAGAGATATTTAATAGAAAAGTTTACAGCTTAGAGACACACAGGAAGTGATGGTCCTAAATACTGTATTCGGATGAGAAAACTTAAATATCTTGTCTTCGTGTTCTTTTCTCACAAGCCTCTATAAATGATTGATTTAATTGGTGATTATACTCGTCTGTCTATTCGGTAAGCTTCAAGCTATATTTAGCAACAAGCGCATTTTAAAACAAATAAAACATTTCGAAATATTTGAAAGGGATGGCAAATTCTAGAAGTTTATTTTAATTTTATTTTAGTTGAACTTGGTAAATACACACAAAGGCCTTCAGATAGATATCGTCGTTTAATTATTTGTGTTCCAGCAGACCGACCATATTTTCAATGTTCTGACCACTAGACAACAGAGGAGGTCTTTTAGCCTTTATAGAGTACAACATATCCAAAACTACTATTTGTTTAAGATTATGTTGACCTAACATTCACAAATATAGTTCACACACAAGTATTTAAGTATATGTTTAAAAATAGCATTTAGACACAGGAATCACACCTGGAACATTTAGCTCAGCGCTACAATCATCTTACAAACGGTAGTAAATTAGATTTAGCCAAACGTATCAGGTTCAAATCCATGTACTAGGGTCACAACATTTCAACAAATAGAGTAATTGCATTATTTTTGAGAATAGTAAATAATTCAAACGAAACATTAGATTCAATGTAAAATAGATGAATCGCAAGCTTCTGTAGGAACAACTTATAATAGACTCAAGTACAATACAATTTTCTCAGAATGGACCTATTAGATAATACAAGCATATTTTTGCAGCCAAATTTAATAACATTTTACTATTTTACTAGTGTTATTTTATAGGTATTGATAATATCTATCAAAAGTGACAGCCTCAGATCGCATAACTTGACGTACGAATACGTGAAAATAGATCTATTATAGTAATTTTTTCTAGCTGTCAGATAATGACATACCTATGGAGATTGGACTGTAGACAATGATATCACACACAACTTCTAATAATGAGTGATATAGGAACCTGTGCAGCTAGGGTGTAAAAAATAATTTCGTGCAAAGTCAAAATTCCCAGGTTAGATGACCTAGTCCGGGTGTAATTATTAACATACATTTTAGTGTATATATAAGTTTATAGATGAGCTTAAACTTCTCTACAACATGAGCCGCGCCACTAAAACTACATATGACTTTTCCTGTGCCTTTGCAGGAAACATGTTATGGGAGTGGCTTCCTCAACGACAGACAAGACGCTGGAAGCAGTTTCAGAGACGAGGCTCAAGCAGGAGAAAAGTTTTAGTTCAAACACCGGCCGCGAAAGCTTCAAATACTTGCCAAGGTATATTTATTGTTGATGGCAGTTGGTACACTATACAAAATAAGCCACAATAATAAAACAATATTTTGAAGTATTACTACTGGATATCTCAAGGCAATGACCAAGTTAGCTCAGCATAGGCATGCTTGATCCCAACCCAGCTCAAATGCTTTTCAGCTACGTTAGAGGGTATCTTTCATCCATGTTATCTATACTCTCATCATATGAGTGCATTATAATGGAGATTCATCTTCCTCATCCTGTGTTTTCAAGCTAGAAAGGATAGCTTGAAGGTGAACTAAGATGTGTGGCCCTAAAAATTGTCTATAACTGACGTCATTGCATATATTTATACGCACAATATTTTAGGTCAGAACATCTATTAAAACATTAATGTTTTTCTACATATGTACGAAGATCCTTATGTAGAATAAATTATCTATTAAGATATACTATAAATGAAAGAATGCCAACACAACATGATAGACAACTGAAATGCTACAAATATGGTAGGGCATTCAAATCATCCCTAAATCTCTCCCGAAAATGATTCATTGGAATATGCTTTCAAAACTACTTTTTTTTTGCGCTTTTAAAAAAGCAATATTTCTTTGGAAATATGCTATATCTCATTTTGTAATAACACAGTTAACTAGCTCGAAGAATATATTATGTATTAATTTTTCGATTTCAGTAAATATAGATCAATATAATGCTACAAAGTTTTCCCTCAAGGAGATTTTTTTGAAGGTTAAGAATATATATTTGTTTATTTTGAAAGTAAAATAATATAGTTAAAATATCACCAGTTAAAACAAAAATAAAACGTAAATACCACATCTTTAAAATGTGAGATTTAAAAAAATATATGAAACCAACACATTTTCTTAAAATAAGAATAACACTCATTTATAAAAGTAAATAATTTTGAAAAAAAAAGTTTAGAAATGGAAATATTGGTTTTTAAATTATAAATAACCCTTTACACAAACATGATTTAAAAATAAGAACAAAACTCAAATAAAAATATATTAGAAAAATAATTAAAATAGTTTCAACACTCGTGTCTTTAAGTACATTAAAATTAAACTAACAATTAAATAAATTTCATTAAATTGGCTTTTTAGTTAATTACTATTTCCTCAAAATAAGCCTCCGTAACTTTAACTACCATATAAGAAAACGTAAGAATCACAAGCAGTTGTAAATTTTAAATGTTTCATATTTCGTTTATTAGTCCTTAATGTAATAATCGCTCATGATCAATTCTTCCGTTCCCATTCCATTCATCAATGCGAAGTTGCACATGCGCCTATATGGGCTCTCACTAGAAATTATCCTAACACCAGTGGCGGATTTAAAATGTTTGCGCCCCTAGGCACCATTATGATATTCCCCCTTCTATATTTTTTTTTGTCAAGGGCGTTAGGAAGTTTCGGAGGAAAGAGGTGGGGGGGAGAGGGGGGAGTTCTACGAAAGATAATTAGGTATACCTCAGATTTAGCTTATGTGGTGCTGACTGACAGTTCACAGCTGACTTCTGACAGTCAAAATTTAGGTATATACCTAAATTTTGACTGTCAGAAGTGACAACTGCTAAAGACATGTTTTTTGCAGATCATATGGTTCGGCGTAGGGATACATAATTTGGTCTGGTAGCTTTTCAAAGCCGTCAGAAGTCAGCTGTGAGCTGTCAGTCAGCACCACATAAGCTAAATCTGAGGTATATGTACAATTGTACATGCTTTACAGTAGCTTGAGTTAACGTTATGAAAAATGGAGACTGATGTCAGTTATAAAGTGATTGCAAAGTAAAATTATTTTTAAAAAAAATTGTAATTCTGACTTTAACTTAAACTATTTCAATAATGTTAATCAATAATTTCTAAATGTAATTATTAAAAACAAAATATTATAATAAAAATAATGTCATCCAAAATGTGCCGCCCCCTAAGGTCACCGCCCCTAGGCCCGTGCCTAATGAGCCTATAGTGTCAATCTGCTTCTGCCTATTACGCAATTTATTTAATTTCAATTGTTAGTGCTTGTAAAAGTTGATGTTTACAGTTTAAAATGAAAAATAAAATGGTTAAATTAATATTTCTAGTAGACAATATGAAATAATAAATGCCTTTATTAATTTTAAATGTTTTAAGTTTGGTGAAATATTTATTGCAATGTTGATTAACACTGATTTTAGACAGCTTGACTAAATGCTAGTTTTGTTGTTGAACGTATTAATATGATTTTTAAAATATATCCTAAATTTGAAAACAATCAATAAATATTCTCAGTGTTAAATTTTTAATTCAATTCAAATTATGATTTTATAAGAGGTCAATGTAAAATTAGTAAGCATAACGGTTAGGCCTATTTAAGTATTTAGTGAGCTATTTAGCTATTTTTAATTCCATTGCCTTGTCATGCACTAATGACAATGCAACTTCAATTATTCAAAATGGCAGAAAATATTGAATAGGTTACCTGTCAAAACTAGTTTTAGACCTCTACTATGCTATTAATGTGAAATTTGATCTTATTTTAACAATTTGAAAAGTTACTGAATGATTTACAAGGAAAACTTTCGAGATCATCTAAATTAAATAGCCTATACTTCCCATTGCGGTTTAAAAATTGATTTGTAGGGAAAGCTCTAAAATAACAGGCCTACAAAACTTTCGATCTCGATCCCGA
>CABFWB010000696.1:199066-229022 GCA_902151455.1 Timema bartmani | reverse complement strand
GTCTGGAGTCTTGGAGTTGATGTTATGAAAGTGAGTCGAATGCAATGGTTGAATTCAAGTCAACTAGAACCTGGTGTACGTGATAACAACAATACATCCTTCTAACCTGATGCTAGCGAATGACCTAATAACAAAGGAAATCTCCCACCTTCCCTCCTTGCAACTAGACCTATATAGCGAGGGCACAAAGAAGAAATCAACGACCATTTACGTCATCCACTTCCACGAGAAGTCCTCTTCAGGACTAGGATATATATATATATATATATACTCATTTTACTATCTTATTTATACATCCTAAATAAATATATATTGTCTGCGCGTCTGGGTCTGGAGTCTTGGAGTTGATGTTATGAAAGTGAGTCGAATGCAATGGTTGAATTCAAGTCAACTAGAACCTGGTGTACGTGATAGCAACAATACATCCTTCTAACCTGATGCTAGCGAATGACCTAATTACAAAGTAAATCTCCCACCTTCCCTCCTTGCAACTAGACCTATATAGCGAGGGCTCAAAGAAGAAATCAACGACCATTTACATCATCCACTTCCACGAGAAGTCCTCTTCAGGACTAGGATGGTATCTAGCCAGGATGGCTGATAATAATATCTATGTTTGAATCTATAAACTACAAATTGCTGCGACGGATTTGATTTTCTTGAATACTTTGATTTAGTTTGTTATAGAAATCTGTCAGTGTAGACGTCGGTAATTTGACTAAAGACTTTAATTTTAAAACTTTAATTTTAATTGCTCTTATGGAGCACTTAATATTTCCTGTCGCCGCATGGGCGCTAATATCTTTTTATTTTCTTGGTTTAAATAGGTAGCCACATTTCTTGGGTTTTTTTATGTTTGCAATATTTAGGTAAAATATTAAATTTTTTGCTTTTGTGGTTATCAGTAATAATTTAAATTCTTTAAATTATCAATGTTTCATCTATCGGGTATTTTATAGACTTCTTTTATTTGAAGTTAATGTTAAAGTAACTTATTGTTGATTAATATGGTTTTGACTTTAATATTCGCAGATTCATCTAGGCAAATTTTATGCGTTTTCTAACGTAGTTTTGTTTTTCTATTAGAAATTTAAATGTGGGAATCTTATTTAATTCTTTAAAAAGTGATGAGGATATTGGTCCCACGAAGGTTTGAGTTTAGTCGGGAAGTCAAACCTTTGTGTTTTACGTAAATATCTGGTGTGATATCTACAGTAAAATTTATTTACTTTAAATTAATTTTTTTTTTGTCTGTATTCACAGGTGTGAATCTGACGCGTTGAAAACCATTTAAAAGAGGCTCATTAAGCTCTTTATAATCCTGTAATATATTTAGGAGTTAAAACGTTAAGTAAATATCTGGTGCGATATTTAAATTTAAACTTTTTCCCTAAATTTAAAACTGATTTGTTTATATTCACAGGTGTGAATCTGACGCATTGCAAATCATTTAAAAGAGGCTCTTTAAGCTCTTTGCAATCTTTATAATATTTAAAATTTAAACTTTAGTTACTAATTTTGTTTGATCTTGATTCACTGTGGGGAATTAGAAGCTTTTATATCATAAAGATAGTTTTCTTTAAATAATATCAACTATTTTGCTTATTTCATTGGTCTCTTCTAGACAAGTTTATATAATACATTTATATACCATAAAATTTGTGTAACGTACTGAGCATGAAGTAAATTGCCATGATTCATTTGTTTTCCAACATATTTCAGTTTGACATTTAAGGCCATGCAACTTGTTGTTTTAACACTATTACTTTGAATAAATAATTCAAATATTTCTTAATTTTGCAAATGTTTCACATTTTTTATCATTATATCCTTAAGCCTCACCTTCCTCCTTTTTAGTCTATTGTGGCCGTAACTAAATAGAGTGAGAGTGGGGTGGTACACATTATTTATAGAAATAAATAAGTACCTAACGAAATGTGTCTTTCTTTTTTTTCCCTGGTTCACTTGTGGCAAAGAGCTCAAAACTTCAAATAGGTACGTACGGTATCTGCTCTAACCATTAAACAAATATCCCTCTAAGAGGGCAGCTTTGGGACATTTTATTATTTGTGTGTATATACATTTATATATATATATTTGTAAGATATTTATGTACATTTAAAAATAAAATGTATGCATACACAGATAAAAACATGTACCAAAGCTGTCCTTAGAGGGACACTTATTTACTATTAATACAAATATATTATTTACAATAGTTTTTAGATAACAATTATTTTGTATACCAATGTTATATATAGTATATATAAATCCATATTATTTCAGAAATTGCAACTGTACTTTGACATCAAGACGTGACGTACTCCCAAATACATTCACAATTTCAAAGTGCCATTTTCCCTTCCAACGAAGTACATGCTACTATTTTTTTAGCCACAGCTAAAAACCTTTCCTGAACATACCCAAGTATATTTATTATTTATTTTCCCCCTTCACACAGAATATCACGTACGGTATGAAACTTCATCCGTAAAACATACATTTCTAAACGCTGTCAAAAATTCTCTAGAGACGGTTAACTTTTTCTCTCCCCTCACGATGGCAAAGAATAATAAAAAAAAATAAACGTGTCAAAAATTTACGGAATTGGAACGTGAGGTAAGGGGTGTTTTGAAAGGTGTAATAGAATAGATCCCTCCACGGCCTCCTAAACTGTAGGCCTGTCTTCGTGTATGTGTGGCAGGGAAAAACTAACCGAGCGGTTTGCCATGACGTAAATAAGTGATCAGCCATCAGTGGAAACAGTTGAAGATCTACTGGGAGGGGAAAAAACCCAAAAATGCAACTGTCACTTTTCTGAGAGAAAAAAGGAGTGTAATATTCTTTTATCCTGAAATAAAACCATTCATAGAAAAGTTTTAAAACCCATAAATAATAATAAAATAAATTTGCTGATGAGCAAATACAGGAGAAAGAAAAAGTGCTTACAGTAGAACATAATGTATATTCTTATAAATATAATAATTTTAATAAGCTACATTAAAACCTACGATCGTAAACATATTTTTATAAATTCAAATCATAGCTCATTGCTAATATTTGGCCCAATATTAAAGCTGTAGATTCTATAAATCTTATGATAAAAATCATATAATGTTGTCATAATGAACGCACAGTTACATCTGCTAAAGTTACAAACAACTTTATCTTAATCTGTGAAAGAACGCACAGTACTACAGATCCATATTAAGGGATTGTATTATCTAGCTACAAGGAAGTATTTTTTAAACATAGGTAGTAATTTTAATCACCAGAAAAATGAGACTAAACCACGACTTCCCTAAGCCTCTCTTACCACTAAGACACGAGTACAGACTATTTCATCAAAATAAAACAGTATTTGTTACCAACTTATTATCTCCCATGCATTCCTAGTTTTGTGTGTATACTTAGAGATTGTGGATATATTCTTGACTGTAGAGCCATAGTGAAATCACGGTAGGACGGTAGTTTGATAACATTCTAACTTTTGTTTTGCAGCCAATATATAAAAAGTTTGGTGCACCACACATTCTTTGAACTTAAAATAGATAGATTTACTAAAAACTAGTAATATTTGACAAACTAAATAATATACACTGTTGCAGAAACAATCCACCAAATATGATAAATGAATTAAGATACAATGTTAGAGAAACATTGATTCAAGAAGAAAGAATATTTCTGTCCACCAAAAAGCACAACAGTCAATTTCAAAATTCAAAAGAACTGCATTAAAAATAATAATAATAAATGTAGATGTTTATAGCTCAGAAACTATTGGTTTCATACAAATATATTCTAGACTTTTTTTATCTTTAACAGTACTACAATTTTACAATGATAAGCTATTCCGTATCTCAAATAATTGTGGAGATATCAAAATTGGAACTTTACACGTATGTAAAGTACCATTAAGGTCATTTTCATTGGAAAATGAGATCTGCCATCTTCACCCAGGCCCGCTTTTATACCCCAGCTCGAGGAGCGTGGGGGCGTGGAACTAAGGGGGGAAGGTCGAAGACAGCCGACATGGGCCGAAGGTAATCCCTTATTGAGAAATACAACAGTTACGTGAGTACAAATATCAATAGAAGACATGTGGCACCATACATAACAGAGTGATGAAGTGTGTATTTCTTCGTGTTAGTAGTCAGATGGCTTGCGCCCTCGTCCACGGGCCTTTTGGAAACCTCTGGTGCCGCCTCCGCCATCTCGGTACTGTCGTCTTCCGTAGACCGGTGGAGGAACCGCTAGGGGAACAAATCCTGGAGGATAAATGACCGCTCCTGCATCGCCTCCGTCAGCGGTGATCGAGGCGGGCCATCCTTTTGTTAATGCGATGCATAGGATACTGATGAGCACTTGCTGTACTTCTCTTGAGAGGTCTGGGTATCTGGACGCGAGTGCTAGTAGAAAAGTTGCCTGGTGACGTTTCCGACTGGTAGGCAACTCCATAGCCTTGACCTTCAGTGTCAAGGTAACGCAGAGTGCAGAGGCCTCGTCTATGTTGAGTAGTTGGGTATCTGAGGACAGAACTGAGGCTATGCCTCCTTGATTGGGATTATGGGTGTCCCAAGTCTTACTGCGGGCTGAGCTGGTTCATCCTGGGCAGGTGGTGGATTTACCGACTGACGATCTGCTGGTTGGTGTTGTGTTAAGGCCGCAACCCGTGCCTCAAGTTGTTGGAAACATTCATGGTTGTAGTTGAGGGTCTGGCTTATTTCATGTAGTAATGCTAGCATCTGATGTGAGTCATTATCTTTTGGCATTTCTTCGGAGTCCGAATTCTCGTCGCGTCTAAATTGTACTCGTTTTCTTGGACTCCCCACTGGACTAAATGAGCGAACTCTGCTTGGTGTCACTATCACTTCTCCTTGTACTATGAATGATGGTGATTGCGACGGTGTTCTGTTGGATTGTCTCCCTGCGGGCTGACTGGGCACAGATCCTGTGGTTGACGAACTGCTGATTGACTGCCCCCCTGCGGGCTGACTGGGCTCAGAATCAGAGGTGGATGGGCTAACTGGAGCCAAGATGGTTTTCCCGGAGTGGAGGTCCGTATTGGATTCGTCTTCCACAACCTCTGCAAACGAGGTATCTGCTTGGTAAACTTCGAGGATCGTGTCTGCTAGAGAGGCTCTAGGTGTAATCGATGTTTCCTCTTCGCCTCTAATAACTTGATGATGCAATCGATGTCGGTCACTCGCGACATGGACGATGATGTGTTGTTGGGATCTCCTCCTACAGAAGTTTACAAGAAACTTTAGGTTAACATCCATCCTATTTGTCTAAAGTTTCCTGAAGACGTTATCATCACCGAAACATGTCAATTTAATCTAAAAGCAAACGACTCTGAGCTCTACAAATATATTTTATTCACGACCTTAGTTTACTTGGATGACTGCTCAAAGATTTACTAGAAATAGTCCCTAATATATACTTACGGCAACAGCTGACATCTTTCACTTTGGATAACTTTAATGAAAACAGATGGTGAAATATGAATGTGATAGTTAACCACAGTAATTTAGGCCAATATTATTTATATATGTATTTGAGGTCGGGCACTAAGCCTATTTATCGTTTTATTCCAGCTTGAAAAAATTATTATTCACATCACTTCCACAAAAGGTCTAACGAACATAGCTTCAAAATGGCGACCGACGAATTTAAACCATGTGGTTGAACATGATGGAAACAAGTTCTTTACAATGATGCACCCACGCAGTGGATAACAATATTTTATTCAGTTAAATATTTTGAAATATGATAAAATAATCATAAAATAAGTTATTATATATAAAAAAAAATGACAAGTATTATCTCTTTTCCAAGAAATACGATGCCTGTATTAAAAGGTATTATTGTATGCACTATATCACACATAATAAATAAAATTCCAAAACGAAGAATAAGTACTTTTAATTATATTTAAAATATTGTTTCGAGTTGGATAAAAAGAAATTATTAAAAGTAAATAGTAAATAGTATGATAAAACTTAAGTTTTCGTTATTTTAAATGTAAAATATAACAGGTAATTAAAAAACTTAACATTTATAACAGAACAGTGATCTTTTACAAGTTTTGACAACCCAGAACCTAAACATATGATTTTTGAACTGTCATCCAGGTAAAAACCTATCATGAACATACTCTAGGAATAGTTTGGTTCGGAGAGCCTTTCAAATATACTGGATTTTTTTTAAAAGAAGCTTTAAAATTATGTTCCCACTATTTTAAATCATAAATAGGGATCAATGTATTTGCCTGAGAGTGGTAGGCATACAATTTAAGCATCGATATTTAAGGCGCTAGAATAGTCAAACAGAAATCCACAAACATCTTGTAATTTTAAAACGTTCATGGGATGATGTGTGTGTGTATGCACGCGCACGCACGAGGGATAGGTTGTGAGACCAGTGCACTTATTGTTCCTTTCCTCTCTCTTTGCTTAGTTCAACCCCCACCCCTTTTGAAAGGTAGTAGGTATTTGAACATAGCTTCAAAATGGCGACCGACGAATTTAAACCATGTGGTTGAACATGATGGAAACAAGTTCTTTACAATGATGCACCCACGCAGTGGATAACAATATTTTATTCAGTTAAATATTTTGAAATATGATAAAATAATCATAAAATAAGTTATTATATATAAAAAAAAATGACAAGTATTATCTCTTTTCCAAGAAATACGATGCCTGTATTAAAAGGTATTATTGTATGCACTATATCACACATAATAAATAAAATTCCAAAACGAAGAATAAGTACTTTTAATTATATTTAAAATATTGTTTCGAGTTGGATAAAAAGAAATTATTAAAAGTAAATAGTAAATAGTATGATAAAACTTAAGTTTTCGTTATTTTAAATGTAAAATATAACAGGTAATTAAAAAACTTAACATTTATAACAGAACAGTGATCTTTTACAAGTTTTGACAACCCAGAACCTAAACATATGATTTTTGAACTGTCATCCAGGTAAAAACCTATCATGAACATACTCTAGGAATAGTTTGGTTCGGAGAGCCTTTCAAATATACTGGATTTTTTTTAAAAGAAGCTTTAAAATTATGTTCCCACTATTTTAAATCATAAATAGGGATCAATGTATTTGCCTGAGAGTGGTAGGCATACAATTTAAGCATCGATATTTAAGGCGCTAGAATAGTCAAACAGAAATCCACAAACATCTTGTAATTTTAAAACGTTCATGGGATGATGTGTGTGTGTATGCACGCGCACGCACGAGGGATAGGTTGTGAGACCAGTGCACTTATTGTTCCTTTCCTCTCTCTTTGCTTAGTTCAACCCCCACCCCTTTTGAAAGGTAGTAGGTATTGTAGCTTAGGTTGAGGCCTAAAGTTGACAGTAGGAGCAGGAAAATACTTATTGATTCAAACCAATTTTTAAAATATATTCGTTGCGCGTGGTGAGCATATAATTGATTATTAATTTTTTAACTCATGAATTGAAAATGTTTTTACATTTTCTAAGCACCTCGTCTTACTAACTGTTCACATTGAATAAATATATCATATTATTGTATTCAACAACCAATTTGCGTATAATACGAACCCGAAAATATGGATGAATATTAGTTAGTAATAGTAAATCTATATAATTGAGTACATACCTATTTTTGTTTTTAACTATTTAATTTTAGTGTATTTAACATTATTTAGAATAGTAATGATTAAAAATATTAGCCTTTTTACTTTCTCATAGGCTAAAGAAATTATGGTAATCATGGACACTTTTATCCTCAAGATTATGATGGCTCTAATGTTCTATGTGGTCCCAAACTTAAAAAAAAAAGTGGTTCTTACATAAATATATTTTGCCATTTGACTTGTAAATCCTTTGAGTCACAATAATAGGAAACTTTGAGTCTCAATAATAGGAAAATATACAATTTTTTACAAAGTAAAACTAGTGAAACTTAATCAATTTACCTATGCGAATTTTAGATTAGTTAAACAGATACAAGCTTGAGTTGTGAAGACGGTTTTAGAGATGATCATAAAGTATACATAGACCCCCTATCTTTAAATAACAATATTTTTCATTATACAATGTTATAAACAGCACCCAGAAAAATAAGTATACAATATACAATCAGCCCTAAGAAAATTTACTTACTAATATGAAAAGCTCTTTGGAATACACATTGCATTGACAGAAATATCTTTTTAAAGAAACAAAAAAAGATTTTTGTGAAATAGTGTACTGCATACACACATACAACATATACACTATATATTGTGTAATAAAACATGAATGGCCAACATAAATAATTCGATATGAAATTATTTCTCTTAGTACTGTGTCTTACTACCCATTTAGGTTATACGCTTATTTAATAATTACGCTCATGGTTTTAGGGTTTAGGAATGTTATATCTATAGGAAGTGTATCCGCATTTGCGAGGAGGGATAGTGAGAAACCATTTTGTAAAAACCCTTCAATACACTCGACCCAGATACTAACCTCGATCTCCCCGTCATCTTCAGTCTAGTTTACTGCGAGAGTAGCGTGTTAGACCATGCGGCCACCGAAGTGGGTGACATGAAATTAAATTTGTCACTAAAACATTTCACCAATAGTAACTTCCATTATCTTTTTAGCTACAGGTAAGCAATTAAAATAAAATAAACGTAACAATAAAATTAAAATAAATACATGAGATAGTATAGTAAGTAAATGGTACGACACAATCGCACACACTTTCTCATATTGTGTAAGTATTATAACTTCAAATATAATTTTCAAAATTTTCAAAAATAGGTATTCTTAGGTATGTTTTCCTCATCAAAACAAACAAATCCTCTTGTTATTCAGAATACACACTCTTTATTAATAAATTTTAAACCAAATTGTTCAAATATGGCTATCTAACTAAATTTAAATTCTCAAAAATAAATGATTTGTAAACTACCCTAAAATTATTTATCATGTTATTATGAAAAACTAATAATTTGAATCCAATCTTCAAGATCAGTTTAAAAAAAAAAATTCTATATCATTCATCTTAGACAAACGACCCTTAAATTAATTTATTTTATATAAATAAAGATACATTAATAATGATAATGCAAATTAGTCCCCGGTTTTCAGTTTTGAACCTAATCATTAGAGCCATTTTCCAAAAAAATCCAACGTTACAAAACTCAGTAATTAGTTAAATACTATTATTAAACGATTTTTTTAGAAAAACAAAAATATATATATACTATTTATAATGCAAAAAGCTTTACAATTACCCAATTTGAACCAAATTACTAAAGCCATCTTTTAAAATATTAATATTTTGAAGAAAAAAAGTCATCAAACTATTAGCGGCATTTCTCCCCCAAAACAAGTACACATCTTTATATGTCATCTTCATGAGTAATGAGGTGGACTGGATAGGACTAGCTCAAGATAAGAATAGATGGCGTATTTTAGTAAGTGCGGCAATGAACTTTCGAGTTCCTAATACCATAGACTAAGTAAGTATTATAAAGTATTAAGCATTACTTAATCATATTTATAAAACAAATTAACTTATCAGGATTAAAATAGTTTTGTTTATTTTTCTATTCAATAGCAAAAAGGTTAGTAACACGAATGGATCGTAAGACTTGGTGATAAAAAGAACAGGGATTTGAACCCTGGTCATTCAGCTCTACTCGCTAGCTTCTGTACCTATTGAACAATCCGGGATCTCCTTGTCAGTTCCATAATCCAAATAAACCTCTAAGCTTACTAGTGTAGATAAATACATTAAATACAAACACTTGTTACAAGTAGACCCTAGTTATTCAGTAAATAATAATATAGGTATCTGTTGACATGGCGGTCTAGGGGTAAGGTGTCGGCTTCAGTACTGAGGTCCGGGGCTCAATCCTCGGTCCCGGTACAGATTTATCTGATTGCCAAACCCTTCCTTTCACCTCTGACAAGACGTGTATTAATCACAACTTGTGAATGTGAGGAATTCCAGGCCTCCACCGTGGTTCGGATCCTACATTAAACTGTAGGTCCTCCATTTCATCTCACAACCACCCTACCATTACACATTAGCTTAAGTGCGTTTACAATCTGAATAGTTAGTAAGAAGCGGTGATCATAATAATAATAATAATAATAATAATAATAATAATAATAATAATAATAATGATAATAATAATGATAATAATATAGGTATTTCATTAGTGTAATTTGCGATTTTGATTGTATTTGCATTATACTTATATAACCGATGTATAGTTGTTATTTTTCATTATGTGTCGTAAGTAATATTTTAGTAATGATAAAATTAAAATATTTGTATAATTATTGATCCAATAAAATGTCGCTTTAGAATAAATCAATATTAGCCTACTATATCATGTTTTAATGTAAAAATGTATGCATACTAATGCAATCATACTACTATTAAATAGTAAATAAAATTTTATTAATTAATATTTACTATTGATTTGATTATTAATTTTGTAGTTTAATGCATATTCACACTTCTTGCATGGTAACTTATAGATTCGAGGAGACTTTAGACTATCACTTCATTTTATAATTATTCTTAGCACCACGTCTTAATATTATAATTTTGTCTATTGTGTACTTGTTTGCTCTATACCCATTTAAATTCACTAATAGGGTATAGGAAATAGTAAGGTAAAATTCAGATACATTGTAACCACATTTGCGTGGAGGTAGAGTGGGAAAAATAAAAAAAAATCACTCTTTGTAGACACACGCCAGGGCAGGGTTGGATGCCTGACCTCCGCATCACTGGCAAACCAAACCATACCTAAATTTGAATACGAATGAACATATCTGAGAGCCAGAAAACTTCCAATTTGTGTATGCTTTGGCCAGTATGAATTTCAATGAAAGACCAAATCAGTTGACAAATCCATTGCCTTCTATTTGTGACAATCATAGGTACTCTTCCCTAATGGCTCTCGTCAAGGCTATATACAGGTTTAGACTCTACCTCCTTTCAATACAGAGGTGATTGCTACATGTGATAAAGGTTTCAGAGGATTGATTATAGCTTTGTTTTGTTTGCTTGCTAAAACTCAATCTCACTCTTTGGAGTTTGGATGGGTGAAGGGGAGTCCTTTTATGTAGGCGTTTTGTGCCGCGCGACACACGGCGGCAAAAGCCGTCACGTTTTCTAAGTGACTGGGAACAAATGAGTCCTTTTATACTCTGCTGTCCGAAAACAAAACGCCAGTGGCAAAAGTCACCTGAAATAATCTAAGTACATGACATCTTATGGGTCCATTTATGCAAACGCGCCGCTTGTCTGCTCTCCGTTGTCTAGACGTCAGAGCTGCCAACCCCTGGCTAGTAAATAATATTTGTCCAGTTGCCTGGAGGTTTACAAATAGGATTATTTTGTCATTTGAATAACTGATAATTTTATCATTTTTATTAAAAAAATAATGATTTGTATACTGAACGTTTTAAAGATGAAATCAAGAAAAATAAAGTAATTCAAATTAACTATCGGAGAAGTAAAAAACCTGAAATATAAAGAAAAGTCACTGGATAGAAAGAAGTATGTTATGTGTTTTTCCATTCAAAAATAGTTTTGAAAAACTTGTTTCTGTCATCTTTTAATTTTTTTAGAGGTTACGAAATGCCTCATCTTCAATTCTTGCAAAGTTGATGGGATGAACATCCAATTTCCTTTCCCTTTTTTCAATGTAAGGTGACAATACACCAGATGACGCGCAGATACATCTTACACTCCCCAACACAAAGACATTGGCAGCACTGATACGATCTATCCTCCCACACTACTATTTTTTATCGACGGGCGGCAAATGCCGCGTGCATAAAATGAACCTACAAAACGTGACGGCTCTTGCCATCGTGTGTCGCGCGACACAAAACGCCTGCATAAAAGGGCTCTTAAACGCGACGGCTCTTGCCGTCGTGTGTCGCGCGACACAAAACGCCTGCATAAAAGCAACCTACTGATAATTCTGGCAACACTGTGGGCTGACTGAGCCGCCGAAGACAAAGTATAGCTAGTTGATTTCTTCTGATACCGTAAATTAGGGGCTGGCGCTGATGCGGCTCTTCCCTTCCAACGATCATTGACCAGGTCCTTAAGGAGCACGGCATCAACTAAAGCTAATAATATGGTTTCAATTTATCATATTTTTACATTAATAAGCCTATGGTAAAAATAATAATTTATATAACACTAAAGGAGGCTTGAACCTGGAACTAGTAGTAGATCTATCACCAGTTGATTTATCATCTTTTTCGTAGCTTACCCTTGGTGTTACAGTGTTTTCTTTATATTAACGGTACTGGAATAACTCTAACTAATGGAAAGGTCAACAACACCGACGTTTTATTCAGTTTTACGCTTCTTTTAATCAAAAACTTACCCATGGTTGATAAACAATCATATCTTTTAATAAGTGGAGATAAAATGCTGTCCATACTGATGCAGGTAGACAAAGTGACTAAGACTGACACATACACCACGTGTAACAAACAACGTAGACATTAGTAAATTAATTAATTGATCTCGGGCTGACGCCTGTAATTTGTTAAGTCTGCAATTACATAAACAGAAAAGTCAGACGGCGTGCCTAGCGAGATATACGGCAACTAATCTTTAAATCCTATCTTAGTGGCTAATCATTTTCATGTTATTTATTTATATTTATATAGAATCAAGCATTAAATTAAAACATTAAGAAATTTTGCAGCCTACTTAATTCCGCATTGGTGTCTCAAATTTTAATCCTAAACAAAGGATATGATTTCTAAACCATTTACGGATTCAGTTTAAGTATTTCCAGCTGATAGCAACATTCATATGTATGGTAATTAAATAACTTTAAGCCTAAATGTTTGTCTGTGTGTAAATATAAGAAAAACTATTTCAGTTTTTTAAAAGGCTTAGTTGTGTTAGTACTTATTAATTTTTACGATCACAAAAATAGTGTTTACAGCTAATTTTAATAATATATATTTTGTTGTGACTTACATAATACCTGAGTTACACCAATGGTATTGACTATAGTAACCTAATCATTATAATATTTATAAATATAATATTACTATCAATACAGTAATACACATCTTGCCCTTACAACAAATGCACCAGCTAAAACACTTTGATTGTAGTTATAGTAATAAAACGCGCTGTCTCTATATTGACAATAATTTTTTGTTGAGGCTACCATCAAACGTTATCATAGCAATGATTTTTTACGGTGTATATGCAAGTAGTGTTAGTAGTTTTTGTAACTGTCAGATACTTACCATTATTTTGGCATTCCCAATGTAAATTAATTTGATATTATTTAATGTGCTTGTGCGATGGGATGGGAACAAAAGTTAAGGTGAATATTTTTGAAGTTTCTCTAATAAACAATTTTTATGGACACAACAAATAAAATGTTGATTAATTATATGCACTTAGTTTTATTTTCTACACACATTAATCTTAAGAGTTCTTGAATATCTGTCATGGGCATATTACCATTTGATGACAACCGTTTATCTTTATTTAAAAAGATTCTCATCAAATTCCGTCATTCTAATGATAAATATTCAAGAACTATTGGGAATACTATGTGTAGAGAACTAAACTCAATATTTTACTTGAGACACAATTGATTTATTTTGTATTAAAATTTACGTTCCCTTCCACTGCACTTTAACTACACTAGATTTCTGACCTTACCTTGGGGTTAAATCACACCCTTACATAGACTCCAAAGTACACTCTAACTAACAAAAGACTTCCGTTCGTTTTACTTTTCTAGCTTCACACGAGGTATTCAAAAAATGAATACTAGTCCAGACAATCCCTTGTTTAACTCCGCAAACCTCACAGGCGTAATTCTAGCCCGCTTCCCTTTCGGGTGTACACAAATGCGAAAAGGTTTACCGTTCACCTCTATAACAATATATTTTTTTTAAACCTTTAGATTTAATTTTCAAGTGCCACGAACAGGTATTACCAAGAGGAATGTCAGGGGTGTAGGGGAGGGGAAGCTTTGGTCGAGTTTAAATGGCTGTGCTTGAAAACAAAACAAAAAGTATGAAAGAATAGCGCTGATATGAAAGGATAAGAGCAAGCAAGGGCGAGGTGGAGGTGAATACATTGCGCGCGGTATGTGAGTGGCCGAAAGCCGATTAGCCGCCATTGTTAGCGATATTTACCCATTGTTGAACAACTGTTGTGAAAACAATAAACCGGTATTATTGCGTCCGTTTTGTTCGTGGAAGAGTGTATACATTCAGTTTATATCTATATATTTGGGCGTTTTTTTCCCCTCTCCCGTACTTAAAAGATTAAATGAATGTTTTTTAATTTCGACAGATATTACAATATTTACGTCTCATATTATAGGTATATCATGAGATATTAATTTATTTTGTAGGAATGGTTTATTTGTAAGACCATTCAAGTATGTATAAATTAACATTATTTACATTTATAAATTACACCAAGTTTGTGGGAAAACCAAAAGAGTTTTGCTCACTTGTAAGATTCTTGGAAATGTAGTATTTATTAGTAAAAGTACTTGAGTTCGTTTCAAGTATTTAAAAATGTATACCTTGTCAGAAGGAAACAAAAGATAAAAATACCAAGATAAATACAATATTTTATTTTAATTATTACGTTCAACACTTAAGGCAATTACTTACCTAATTTAAGGGATAGAGACTGTAACGATAGCTTATGTAATGATAGTAGCGCAAACAGGCCGGGATTCGAACCTCAACCTCTGCCACAAAGACAATCAAGTCTATTGCAAGTTTGACTTCTTATACTGTGCGGCCACCAACATGAACTGTAAAAAAAAACATTGCTACAAAGTACAGCAATCTGTTGGATTAGATCAAATTTACAAGCATAATTGAAAGCACTTCTCTTTTCTTTTATTCCAAATGCATATGGCATGTTCAATTGTCCATTTAGCAGTAAAATTATAAATGGGTTCAGGATGAATATTAATGGATTACTCAAGTCTCCCCACAAGGTAGGATATAGATATTTGACCAAGCTTGTTGAGATCAATGATTGTTGTGATCATTTGACATTTCATCTGTCCGAATATTTATTTATTCCACGATAGCTATCAGATACGTGGACAGATTTTAACGAAATTTGGTAGGGACATTCTTTGAGCCCAGGCCGAACGATGTATGCAGATACTCCTGATTTTACAATATGATTATCCGTGTAAATGTGGCGGCCACTTGGATGGATTTTTGTTTAATAACTTATCTCTAGTGATTTGAATTTTAAATTCCAAGCTTTCGGCATTTGATTGGGTTTATAGAGCGCTTTTTTTTTTTAATTTTAACATATATTTCAAGACAGATGTCGTAAACCACGTGAATAGCGGTTATTCTCTACGAATATAATGCATTATTGAATATAGTACTAATTTGTTTTTTCTATAACTTGATCACCGAGAAAAAATAACAACTTAAAGTCCAATGAGACACTATGGGAGATATTTCAACTAAAGATTCAAAGATACATTTTACTGTTCTGACTCATCATTTTCACTTTTTTACGTGTATGTGAGTGTTACATCAGAGCCACACGCTAGGTTTCTTAGCAGAACACATCTTTGCTATCCCGTTGCCACAGACAAGTAAGAAACAGACTCCCAACCGTACGGAGATCTTGCTGCACTCCTTTTGCCAGCTTGAGTCCTTCAACACTGGGCTTCGCTAGTGTCACTACTGGGTGATGATAGGACTAACAGCAGCGATCCTAGTGTTAAAGGACTGAAACTACCAAAATGAGCGCAACCATTTTAACCTGGAGGTTGAGTGTCTGGGTATATTATTTGTCTGTGAGCGTGGCCAACTAGTTGAGGAAAACTACCACTCTAATTTTAGGATTGCAAAAATTGGACACACGCAATATGTCATATATATATGATATAAGCACATACTGCATTATTGGAAGACATAGGGCAAATCTCTTCTACAGTATAATATAGGTACAGACTGCGTTCTTTGAAGACAAAGGACCAATCTCTTCTACAGTATAATATAGGTACTTACTGCAATCCTTGAAGACAGAAGACACATCTCTTCTATGAAAAAGGCACAAATGACATGAACAATGAGGCTGTGAAATTTCGTAGGTTGGTGAATGATCTTAGGCAAGAAAGTGCAAGCATATCTGCCTATTTTAATGGTAACACGTAAAATTTTTATCATCTAAAGAACATAAAATATGAATAATGACAGCTATTTGAAAAAATAGCTGTCACATAGTATTTGCAGGCAGTTTGAGGGGGATCTCCTCCTAAAATTACTTACTAAGGTCCAATAAATATGTTTACCAAGTTTCACCTAGCTATAAATATTTGCAAGATTGCATCTATACTGTGTTTGTACAGCCTATAATGTAACATAGGATGGGATTCTATAATATAAGCGGGTATGAAAGTCACGTGTGCTGGGTCAATGTCTATCTTTGGTTAGGCCATCACTCATGTATTCACTCTCTCTAACCCTCCACGAGCCTTCTGTGTTCGTGAACGATAGGATTCTCTTGCGCCAGGGTATAGTTCTGGTGGAAGACGTTTCGGATACGTTGAGATATTTTCGCAAGAAAGCAAGGTACTTTTAGTTTAGGCACAAGAGTGGCATGGAGTCTTTCTCCAGCTACATGAGCAGACGGCAGTCTTGGTTTGGTAAAAAGTAACGGGTGGTTGTGGGTGTTCGTTTAGCCATGGGCCAGTCAAACAATCGGAGACATACTCAAGTAGCGTCAGTACATTAAAGTTAGAGAGAATAATCATTTATTCACTAACGTTTTCTACTTTTGGACTAGTCAAAGGGGTTTTTGAAATGCAACTTCAAGTATAAACCAGTTCAAGACCATTTAAGCTCTGAACAATTATAGTAAATTGTTTACGACTAGTAATGAGTACTCCCCCACACATTTGCAAACCTCTAAGTTGATAAATCAATTCTAAGCAATGGAACAATGAATTGATACAAGGAGTCTAAGTTCTGCTTAGCACCGAAGTGTTGCAAGTCTACGAGACGATGTTATAATTTCCTCAAAAGTCTGCGGTACAGGGACGACGCGATAAAATGTGATTTATACTTGTGGACTCCAAAGATCCCGCTAGGCTCCACGATCCTAAGAACGGTTTATAACGAATGGAAAACCAACCTCAAAAAATCGTTATTAAAATATCCGTAAGATTAGGTAAGATTAAAGTATCCGTGAGATAAGGGGAGAGGAAAGTAGCCTTGATATAGTAAGAGAGAGTTATGTAAGTTGAGATGAAAGTCACCCTGCGCTAAGGCGAGATTAAACTTTAAAGTATCCATGAGATTAGGTAAGATGACAGTATCCGTGAGATAATTGGAGACGGAAGTCGCCATGAAATAAAGTGAGGTGAAGGTCACAGTGAGATAAGGAGATATGAAAGTACCCATGAGATAATGTGGGATAGAGAGAAAGGGATGTAAACATAAAATAAGATGAAATGTGTGAGATAATCTGTGATGAAAGTAATTGATTTGTATTGTCGACAGGATGCCAAGCCTTGGCTCATATGCAGATTGTCATACAAGGTAGCAGCGGATTGAAGACAGCGGCTTCGTTACCTTTGGGTCACGGCTGCAAATACGCTCACCAGTATTTCATGCACATGTAGCCATACGAAATAAGCAGTGTGGATTTGTCAACCCGTTAAAAGACCGTAGCCAGCCAATAATCCCCCAATTGACGGAGGCTAGAAAAAATTCTAAATAAAAAACTGTTCTAGAAGCTATCTGAAGTGTTTTTTTTATGGCAACACTACCCCCTAACTATCGGAGGCTAGGACAAATTCTAGTTATTAAACGGCTCTAGAAGCTCTCTAAAGTGTTTTTTATGGTAACCTTACCCATTAACTGCCGAAGGCTAGGACAAATTCCAGATATTAAACAGCTCTAGAAGCTCTCTAAAGTGTTTTTTATGGTAACATAACCCATTAACTGCCGAAGGCTAGGACAAATTCCAGATATTAAACGGCTCTAGAAGCTCTCTAAAGTGTTTCTTTATGGCACCGAAAAATAGGAACAATTCTAAATAATAAGCACCTCTAGAAGCTATCAGAATTTTTTTTATGGTAACACAGCCCCCTAACTGTCAAAGGCTATAAAAAATTCTAAATATTAAACACCTCTAGAAGCTCTCTGAAGTGCTTTTTATGGTAACACAGCCCCCTAATTTGTACTTGTACCTTAATTTTGATATTGTTTGAACCATAAATAAAGCCATATATATTTTGTTCATAAAATTTGGGGGGGGGGGGTTTGAACCCCGAAGCCCCCCGACTACGGCCTTGCTCCGTTACGATGTATGTGATTTTGTCTCAAATTTGTGTGTGTTAATTTCTGCAGCACAATCCATCGGGGAAGCACAGATTCAGAAACTTTACATTTTATAAACCAAAATTCTTTTTTGCGAATGGTTATGATAATTGGTGTTCACTAAAAAAATAAATAATTATATTCGATAAGTCAGAATAATAACTGCATATTTGTTTTAATTTAATGGCGTTCAAATAATTATTCACCAAAATTTAACAACAATTCTTTTTTCTGAGGATTATTTTTACAGCGCTTCTTCTCACTACCAGTTTGGATTACACTAAATTTGATAATTACTAATTAGTTACGTTAGTTTTCCCACTAAAATAAATTTAAGGGCACTTTATAGAAGAGGAATTTTCCCATTTTTGATCATATATCCGCAACTATTTGAGATATGAAATAATTTATCATTGTAAGGTTGTAGTAATGTAAAAATTAAAAATATCTCAATATTAAATATATTTTTATAGAACCAACAGCTTCTATGCTACAAGCAAACATATGTATTTTTATATTAAATTTATTTTTATGCTCTTTAATGGACAAAAATGCTCCTCTTTTCTCAATGTATTTGTAACAATGTATATTATTACATTTATGCTCTTTGGTTGAGTATTTCTATAACAATGTGTATTATTTCGTTTCACATATCTTACTAGTGAAAGTTTGAGCGGTGCACTGTACCATTTACTTTATGTGTATGTGAGATTTGCAACAATATAAAATCTGCTCCAGTTCAGACTTCAACTTACGTTGAATATGGAGATTTGAACCAACATTCCATAATCAAAGTTTTGGGTGGGGATTACTACTAATAACCTGTTTTTTCTATAAGCACATGCATGTCTCCATTGTTATAGAGTCTAAGACTTTTAATTTTTGCCTTTAATTCCCTCAAAAATAATTATATCTCTGGACAATTTATAGGTGAAGCAGACTCATACACTTATTCTATGAAGTAAAATACCTTTCCTCTTAATGCTACCTCTCCATTGTCTGAAATTACAATACTCTCAGCTTACAATCCTCCCTTTCCGAAGGAATTAAACCTCTCTCGGTCCAAAACCATTTTTAAATGTAAAATAATGCTCTTTCCCTTTAAACGTAATAGTGTGTAGACTTTGATACCAAAAATAGTCCCGGTGAATTAAAAAAAAAAAGACTTAAAGACTTAGACGTTGAAATAAAGAATTAATACAGATGATTTATTTTCTGTGAAGGCCCAGTGTTGTAGGAAACCCTACAAAGTACTATAACGTGTGGCAAGTTCTCCACATCTCTGATTATGTGAAGCGCATTAACTATTGCTGACAAAGGAAGGACTACGTGAAACCATCATTTAGAGCAACATGTGCTGGATGTATTTTCTTGAACCACTTCAACTATTTACTTTATTTTATGAATACAATTGTCCAATTTTTTCACTTATCAGTTTTTCTCAAAGTGGGAGCCTACAGATATAATAGGGGAAAGGGGTTACGAAAATTAATAAACAACCAGTCTTCATATTTACCCAAAACATGATAAATGGTAAGTAGTCTAGTTACAATAACAAGTATATGGACCCACTTCTGTGGCCGAATGGTCTAAGGTGCTAATCTGACAGTATACTAGACTGCCAATGACGAGGAGACGGAGATTCGAATCCCATTTGGGTGTAATGAGGGTATTGTTTACTATTTCCCTGTACGTGAATGTGGGTGCACTTCCTTTAAACTCAGTCCTGATCCTCCTTAACACATTAGTGTAGTACATATGCGTACAACCAGAGCTAGCTGTAAGATGCGTTGCTAAAAAAAGTAAACATAAGGGACCCACAATGCTTTGCAATGCAAACATAAAACAGCTAATCAGCTGCTTGTGAGTTAAGCGTAAGAAAAGTGCTGGCCTTAACTTATTCCAAATAAAGACGATATTATTATTATTATATTTTATTTTTTAGTGGATAAACACAAACAGATATTTTATTTTGTCACTATCTAATCTATCTATCTAATTATATTAAATTGTAAAGTGAAACAAATCTACACAGAATAAGAACTGAACACACGCTCTTCATTTAACGAGTTATTCCAAATCACTTCACATGAAAAGACGCATCTGTCTGCTAGTATCGCATTTTGTATGCGCGTGCGCGTTGTAACTATTATCTTTTTTATATTCCACATGAACAAAACACTTATGCTCTTCAATAACTAGTTCAACGTTGCACAGCTTAGATTTGAATTTTCAAACATACTTTGGTGTTTCTTATAGCCACTAGAAAGTGTTCTTCGTGTGTTTACGAATAATTCAATAAACCTGGGCTGTGCACAGCTTACAGATAATATAAAATTAGTATAAGTCAAGATCCGAATTAAAATTGTTGACACCTATATTTTGAAATAGCTAATAATGAATGCTTTTTGTTTTACTAAAATAGTCTACAAACTCACAGAATAGATATTAAATATAATAATAACCAGATAGATCCTATGTTAGCTCGGTGCTATCTGATGAGTAAGTTGTATTGTTTGTGAGCAACGCTCCTTGAAACTAAACTCTTTTGTGTTGCGTGTTTGGGAACTTACTCCGTGAGTGTAGGCCACCTGTACAGTATTCTAGTGGGGCGAGTTTTATACAGAGGATTAGCAGGGCGCAATTATATTCTTGTTAGACTGATAATACCCCAATAAGAATATGGCAAAATTCACATTTTTTTTGTGGTAAAAACATTGATGACACCTTGATATATTATTATTGTTATTACTATTAATAGTATTATTATTATTACTATTATTATTTTTCCAATAACAACATTTCTTGTAAATTTACCCTTTACCATGTCGGTATTGATGTCCCTTCTCAGGTCTCTCGTAACCCAAAACTATTTTCTCTCAATAAATGCGTATGGGCCGTTGTATCCACAGCGAAATTTCTAGATTTATAGGACTCAGCTTTAATCACAAAAGAACTCAATAGAATTATTTAATAAACTACCTTCTCATTAATCTACTTCATGTTTTAACTCAACTATTTAAACTTTAATTATTCTGGTTCTTTATATATTTTTTATTTTTTAAATGATGTCAATTCTTAATGGCTTTTACCAATACTCTTTATTAATGTAATTTATTATTTATTTTCTATTTTTCAGTAACTATTTATATGTATGTATAATTATATAGCTATTATTGTTTATTATATTTTATTATGTATTATGTATGCCCACTTGCAAAATACTTGTGTACTTTTTAGCTTTCAGTGTTGGCCTGTTACAGGTCTCGCAAATATAGGTCAGCACTATAATAAAGGAAATGGAAATTGAAATGATTATTTTAATTTTATCCATCAAAAGTAACAGCTGCAAATCACATGACTCAACGTGTGCTCTTTTTACAGTATTAAGTCTTATATTATAGTAACCCTTTAAGTTAAAGTAGCTAATGCAGCCTCATACCAACTATTGCAGAATAGATATTAGGAGGGCTTAGATCATTGATTTGATCATTCACGGTTTAATATTGTCCAATACATATGGTAGTAGTATTTAAAGAAAAGGGCTCGAGTTTTAATCCTATTTGAGTAAATATTTATCAAATATACCTCTGCTTAACCTCACTACCCTGTTCTGTGGCTCTAAATAAGAATAAAATATTACAAAAACATAAGTATCAAAATGAATCCTTTTCGAGATATTTCAGTGGGTACGTTCTTTATTTTATTTTTTTCTGAACCTCGTCTTACTATCCTTTCGGGTTATACGCCTATGTACTAATTACATTAGCGTGTTAGTGATTGGGGGAGGCTTAATTTAGAGGAAATGCACCCTCATTTGTGTGGAAAGAGAGTGGAAAACAATATTTTTAAACATCCTCAGTGCACCCGACCGGGATTAAATCCCGATCTACCCTTCTTCAGAAGTTTAGTCCAACACGTCTAGAGCGTTAGACCACGTTTCCAACGAAGTCAGGGAAAGTTATTTGAATTTTGTTTTTATTTGGGGTGCAAAAAATAAAAACATCCACTGATGATGAAACAAGGTTTTTATGAGATACAAAAATGAAAGCAAATGGCTGTGAAAAAAATTTTTTTTTAGATATTTCCAAATGGTTTATTTTAAAAATGAAGTGTTTTTCAATCTATTTATCTATGAACCCTTTTTAAATTATTTTGAGCCATATAATTTGGTAGTGAAGTGTGGTATTTGAAGTTTAGGACAATCTGTGTACGTTTCAGTTCATCAATAGCTTTCACATATTTTAGCTAAATATATTTTTTAAATATGAGGCTAGTTGTATTTGAGAAAATTGTGGTTAATTTACAGAAAAAGAGTGGATGATTTTCTCTTAAGGGTGTTGGAGACCTAATTGCACCACTAAACACCACCAATATATGAAAAAAAAATCTCATATCTCATCGTCCTTGCTTCTGTTTAGAAACTATCTTTTTACTCCGATATTAACTTGGAATATTAATGATATATACTAAATTCAGGCCCATATTTATAGTTGAGGAATTCCCGCGGTTATTAAGATGTGGGGGGCTCCTTACATACATTAGATCTGGTTTATATTGCTACGGAGAAAATATTTTAATCAGGAAAATTTTGTTACTTGAGATTATGATAAAGCTTGACTGTTATGTGTCCCCAAACCCAAATTAGTGGGTCTTACGATTCTGTCTGACTTCATGTCTGCTTGTATGATCCTATGTCTCCCTGTGTTACCCCATGTCTGCCTGTCTGACCCCATGTCTGCCTATCTATCTAACCTCATGTCTGTCTGTATATCCACAAAACTGCAGCCGACCGACACGGTTTAATGTATTATGTTCACAGTTGATATTTAAATGTTATATGGCCGTATCTCAGGGATTTTATTTTTGTTCTAGCCTTAAAATTAAAAGGTGGTTTACTGATGGTTGATTTTTAAAAAGTTATAAAATGGCTAAAAACAATAATTTTGTTTAAAATCAATATCCAGGGAACATGAAAAATAATACGTTAAACTGGTTTTTCAAGTGGAAATTCGTTTAAGAATAGTTTACTGAAGAGATGTATCTGAAAGTTTTAAATTAATTTGAAAATTGTTTTACGCGTTTATATATAAAAAAAGTGTATTTGGGGAGTATTTTAACTGTAAGATATGAATCTAAATTTTATATAAAAAAAATTAAGCTAATTATTGATTTTGGAAATTTTAACAATGGCTTGGTTCAAAATGTATTTCTGAAGAATGATAAATGTTATTATCCAAATAATATTTGTTTTACTGGGAAAAACTAATTTGGGAACTTCACCGGTAGCTGATTTTTGAAGCTGCTGTTCCAAACAATTGAAGAATTTTTATGTGGTTCAGGTGATACAAAATACACTGTAGGGTGGTAGAGTCTGAATTGGCATAGTATAATTCAATATGTTTATTCACTCTGACAAAGCTTAGCTGAGATCCCGACAAACACTCATCTAGCACTAGTAGGTAGTCTCGAATGTTCTGGGATGTTCTGTTTAGAAGTGGCAGACCACAAATCGTGTCACCGTGTACAGATCTGGCGTTTGGCCATTGATAAATACTCAACAAGAAAGTCACTACACGATATAGCCAACCACAATACTCCTGAATTCAAAATGTTGTAGAAGAGTAATTGTTGTACTTTGTTTTGTGCATCAAGTTTCACTGCCTGTTCAGGTTATACGCATGTATATTAATTACGATAGTACTTGGAATAATGAAGGCTGAATATAGATGGAGTGTGACCACATTTACGTGGAGGGAGAATGTAAAAACGTTTAGGAAAAAACCCCTTCAAAGATTCGACCGGGATTAAAACCTCGATCTCCCCATCATCGGCAGTCCAGAATATTATGAGAATGACAGCTTAGAGCATTGGTATGCAACCATTTTCGTTCGGGTACCTCCAGATATATAATTTATCTTCAACTTTGCTCCTCGAAATTTGTTTGTTCATAATGTAAGTTATACATATTCTATAATTTACATCTAAAATAAGCTGAATCCAAAATAATGTGTTGAGTAGTAAGTTTTAAATTGGAAATATATATAAATATTTATTATACATACATACATATATAAATGTGTATATATTCAGATATATATGTACATTTATGTACATGTATACATACAGTAGAACGTTTTTAATTTGAAATACAAGGGTTATATAAAAAACTCAAAATATACTAAATTTGAACCAACCATTTTTATGAGTATCCACGCATCTGATACACAGTAAACCAATAAAACACACATTTTAGAAATGCTATATAAAACACACATACACATTATACACTTACATACATACATTAAAAAACAAGAACAATTTGTCAAGCAGAAGCGATGAAGTCCACGCCAACACATCTCATATTTTAGGAAACATTTTTTAACATCTATGTTTATACCGTTTTTACGTTGATACGTCTCAAGGTTGGGATACCTATTGTCTTACTGCTATGTGATGGCCCGATGATATGCCCAGCCAACTGTAGGATTGACTTATTGGTTCTTTTTTTAAATATATGAAATAGTTCATTTCAATGTTTATATACCATTTATTTAATTAATTACACTTTTAATATTTTAAATTCAACATTAAAATGACATAGTTCTTACTCGTTTAACCAAGTGACGCAGAGAACCAGAGCTAAAGTAAGGCAGAAAGAAGCTGCTCCAGACCCTTATATATGACCTACCCCTTGCTTCTTGAACCCCTTGTTTTAAGTATCAAAACCAACCAATAAGAGAGTTCTTGGCAGTCTGATGTTGTGAAGGCCAACTTCCTATTAGGTAAAAGGTGGCCAACTTATCACCACACTTTTAAATAGAATGGAAGAAGTTTTTAAACAAATGAAAGTTTAATGCGTAATATATTTTAATTTTCTTCTGAGCTTCTTATGGGCTTGAAACTCAGTAAAATAAATAATAATTAGTGAAAGTGGTATTAATAATAAATATATAGTTTGAATTTAAAATCTTGTACTGAAATAAAACTGTTCAATTATTTTGTGTGGTCATCCATGGATGAAACATTAAAAGGAAAATTTACATACAGTTCTTTAAGGAAAAATATACTTCATCCATGATTTTTAGAATAAATGAGAGGAGCCCAAAACAGTAGCATTACACATTCTCGGAATTTATGGTGGTTTAATAAAGATCAATAAGTTAAGTTTGAAATGAGTACAACCTCGAAAAAATTAACAATGCATAGGCTTAGAATTATTCAAATTTTTCCTTCTTAATTTCAAATTGAATGTTATTTTTTACCATTGATTCAAATAGGAATTTTATGAGTAATAATTATGGGTTAGAAATATCCAATTTTTAGAATTTACCATTGTCGAATTATCCAGATTCCACTATATATATATTCAGATTCTACTATATATATATATAAATATATGAGTTTCGTAAAAACAATATACTTTAAATGCCCTCAGAGATATAAATCCATGGTGCTCAAATCTGGTGACGTAGCAAGTCATTCAATGGATCCTCCACGACCAATCCATCTTTGAAGAAAATCTTCAATAACTTTAAAACTGAGCGTTTCTAGACCCATGGTTAGATGGTATTTTCTTCATAATTGGTCGACGGGAATACGCCCTTAGAATATTTGACACCAATACCCTATATATATATACGCTCACTTTTAAAGTTATTGAAGATTTTCTTCAAAGATGGATACACTCACTTTTAAAGTTATTGAAGATTTTCTTCAAAGATGGATTGGTCCTGGAGGATCCATTGAATGACTTGCCACGTCACCAGATTTGAGAACCATGGATTTATATCTCTGAGGGCATTTAAAGTCCATTGTTTACGAAACTCCTGTTTCTGATATTGACGTGTTAAGAGAGCGTATTGTAAATGGCTGTGAGCAAATACGTAGCACTCCAGTACGACAAAGCATGGGACGAAGACTCAGACGGTGCATCGAAGCAGGAATAGTTATTTTGTAGCAACATGTTATGTTCTATCTTTTTTACTTTGTCTTATTTAATTGTATTGGTTCTTCTGTTGGATTACATATTAATTGGACACTAAAATTCCTCCAACCTCAGAAACTAAGCGTTTCTAGACCCATGTTTATACTAACTTTTTTTTATGTTTGGTCGATGGGAACGCCTTTAGAATATTTCACACCAATTAAAATACACCCTGTTCGTATATATTTTATATATGTATATATAATTAATCTACCATAAAAGATATACTCGTTTCGGTGGTCTACTAGTCTAAAGCAGTGGTATTGAACCTGGGGTACGTGAAAACATCTAAGGGGACACGTAACATTTGTATATATCACAGGAAAAGTAGATTGTTAGGGAGAGTTGACTCGGCCTAGGTAAAGTCGACTCTTACTAAAAGTATCAGTAAAAGTTGATAGAGAATAAACAGATCAACTTTTCCTAGGAAGAGTTAACTATGCCTGCTGTGGTTTAGTAAAAGTTGATTCCGCGATGTTGCTCTCCACATGCGACTTCGCGCGCACATCTTTGTTTTGAATATCCCAGCTCTATTTGTTTACTGTTGTTTTCTAGGTTAGGTTAGGTTAGGTTAGGTTAGGTTAGCTCTGCAACTCAAAGTGTCACAAATCTTTACCTTGCTGTAATAAATAATAAATATTTATATCTCTCTTTGTATCATAAAGGTTTTGCTTTTTTATTTGTTTTTTATTAGGTAGTAGACCATTTCCTTGCAAAAAGTCAACTTTTACTAACTCAAGGTAGTAAGAGTATACTTTCGCTAGGTACGGTCAACTCTGACTAGTAAATGTTGATCGAAATTCATCACTTTTCGCTTTTAATCAACTTTTACTAAAAAGACCAGTAAGAGTCGACTCGGCCTAGGTAAAGTCGACTCTTACTGGAGAATCTACTTTTCCTGTAACATATATAAAAAATATACGAGTATATACAAATTGTACGTGCCGCCTTGGATATATTCACTCTTCACGTATCCCACGTTGAGTACCACTGCTTTAGACTATTAGAGCACCGAAACGAGTATATCTTTGTTTTTATGTGTAAAAACAAATTTTACGTGTTGTGCTTTATTGATGTAGTTAGATCAATTTAATTGTGGTCCCCTCCATACAGACAGTGGCGTAATTACAATGAGTTCCAGCCTGTACATTGATATTCATATAAATCTGCTTTAAGAACTATATGCCAATCAACTCTTTCATACAGTCGACTATAAATAGTAGATTTACACCAACACTATTGCACGTGGATCATTTCTGAATAAACATTGATGGAGATAAAGAGTTAATAGAAGTTCCTAATACTGAGCAGTGTTGAAATATTGAATGAGATTTGGATAAAAACTGCGTCGAAAAGGCAGTTTTTTACCACTTTAGAATGGCTTCACAGATAAGCACTGTGCACAAATCTTCAATCTGTCATAATAAGAACATACTGTATTTATTAACAAGAAACTTTGTCGCTTTGTCCCCCATCGTCATCGAGGGAAATATCGATTAATCAATCAAATACGATTGCCCAGCACACATTTCTGGCCAGATGAGTGAGGTATCTGATTGCTCGTGATACATTTGATTGCTCATATGTAGCTGATTATTTCCACACATCCATCACATTCTCAGATTTAGCTATGAGTGAAGAATGACCCTGAGCATGGGACGAATGCTGGATAGTATTGGTGTGCTAAGACAAAATTCCAGGTTTCGATGCCTGTGTCCAGGTATAATTTTTCAACTAATTAATATTGTTAGGTTACATGTGCACGTTACCAGCTTCCATTCACAGTTTCTCGTCACAGGGGAAACTGCTTTGTTTGGATAGTTTGAAGGTCACTGTCTCGCTCTCATTTACATTTACAGCATATATGTTTACAGTTATCTAGGCTGTAGCTATTTATAGCTACACAAAAACACAAAACAGATTATGTTAACTCCAACATGTAAATATTTAATCAAATTTAACTATCATTGTTTCTCACATTTCTCTTTTAACTTTTGGTTTGTTATCGTTTTCTGTTTTCTTTTTTAGCTGAGGTATTTAACGTGAACTTTCTAAACCGAGTTATTATATCAACACACGACTTATTAACTAACTTAAATCAAGGACAAATACAAAATTCAGTTCCTTGGTTAAAAAAATCATCGTTGTGAAAGTGGAAACCCACATTTCCCCAATTATACTTATTGAGCCATGCTAGAATTCAAACCCGAGCTAAGGATTCTAACGAGTTTATTCTCAATAACATACTTTCCTTATACACTTTTTTTTTTCTTTTTACCAATTACCGAAAATTGTATTCAGACTATTCTAAATTTTTAACTGCTGGGTTTTGGATTAACAAGTTTTTACTGGAAATAAATAATTTTCCAAGAGCACACAACAGCACTTTTTGAAACTCTAAATAAATTAAATTCAAATTCTAAAAGTAATTATATGTTATTATAATAATTCAACAGTCAGTTACAAACGTTGTTTAGTAATCACACGTTTAAAAAGAAAATTCCTCCTTGGCATGATTAAAACTTTACTCTGGTGACTTCTGGCCAATTTTTTGTTTATTGTTAGTCTGCGACATCAATAATCAATGAGATGATTATGTTCCAAAAGATTGCCCACTGGAAACGTAGAGACTTTACCAACAATCTATCTGGTTGCTAGTCGGAGCAATCTCACTGCTACATCATATATCGTTAACATATGATATAAGGCTCTTCTAGCATATTATGATCCAGGTTTACTCAAAACAAATTGTCGTATAGTGCGCATCTTAAGATGTACTAAGTGATTAAGACAGCCACCAGGTAATTGATAGTAATTAATATAATTATTAAGGTGTATGTAATAATATGTAAACGTAATACAAGAAGGTGTGACTAAGGTATAATTGGGTATAGGTAGTAACAAAGTTAAGTTACTATAAACTATAGATATTTTTGGGGCTACGTGACTTGAAACACAGCCCCTATTCAAAGTGTGCCGATAGGTCCACTAAGAGCAAACATTGGAAACCACCAGGGTCACATGCTGTCCCCTGATGTTCCAAAATTCCACGGTTACACCACTTGTACTGCGTAGAATGGAAATTCTAGAAATAAATAAACAAGAGGGCTATATAAACCTTGTAAATTGAGCTCTCACGCAGACTGAATTACTTACTCTTTGTGTCACTCTCAGACAGATAGCTCAGAGAAGCTTATTAATTCTGGATTCCTTGTTGAAACAACTTGTACTTTAGAAGCAATAAATAGTTAATCTATCATATTACTTCGTACGAGTTTATCTTCTAACTCTAAGATTCGAGGTTCCTATCAAGGATTTGGAGTTGCAGAGAATCAAATGTTCCTATCCTCTAGTTCCTGGAACTGATCACTCTGGGATACGACAATATTATATCATATTCCAAATACAGGTTAACTCCCAGGTTATTCTACCATATTCCAAATACAGGTTAACTCCCAGGTTATTCTACCATATTCCAGATACAGGTTACCTCCCAGGTTATTCTACCATATTCCAAATACAGGTTAACTCCCAGGTTATTCTACCATATTCCAGATACAGGTTACCTCCCAGGTTATTCTACCATATTCCA
>CABFWB010000696.1:160943-197636 GCA_902151455.1 Timema bartmani | reverse complement strand
GTTATTCTACCATATTTCAGATACAGGCTAACTCCCAGGTTATTCTACCATATTTCAGATACAGGTTAACTCCCAGTTTATTCTAGTGTCCTACCGTTTCAGATGTCCTCTTGTCAAGTTGTTAAGCCCCAGTCTCTAGTGCTATACTCCTTGATACTAGGATCGGATCGAGAAGACGTCTGGTGTACCTAATCAAATACCCGTGTAATAAATCCAAACACGGTCGGTCATATGTTGTCCGGAGAACTAATTGTCAGAAAGTTCCCCATCTCCATCAAACAACCATAGACCACGCAAGTAATAGAGTTCGTGACGAGGCCAGGTAGTGTTGAGATTGCTCCTAGAGCACGCCCTCCCGCACGGCTGGTAATTGTTGTGGCCTGGAGTGGAGTAATATCAGGTGTTTAGTACACGACGATTATATCTTACACACGCTCCACTCACGATATTGTAGCCAAGGTGGACACATTTCTCAAATTTATACAACCGGTGCTTGCTTTGGCGGCCGCATGGTCTAAGGCGTCACTTTCGTATAGACTGGACTCCCGATGATGGGGAGATCAGGTCTCGAATCTCAGCCGGGTGTATTGAGGGTGGGTTTTCCCAAATTACTTTCCAACTTCCTCCCCACGAATTTGGGTACAATTACTTTAAATTCAACCTTCCTCGTCCATTACACTTTAGAGTTTTAAAACACATGTGTATAGTCCAAATGGGTAGTAAGATGCTGTGCTAATTTATACAGTAGGATTTGGCTAATTCTACATTGGCTAGTTCGAAAAATTTGAAAATTCGAACCCAGCAAAATTTCCCATGACATTTTTATTTAAAATCAATGGTAAAAAAAACATATAAGTAAAATTTTAGAAGGAAGTATTTGTATTATTTGAAGTCTACCCCTTTTTAATTTTTTCGAGTTTGTACTCATTTCAAAACTAGCTTAACAACTCCCTTCCCCCCTCACATGCTGAGCATGTCAAATAAAGTTGGAGTTATCCTATCAGTAAATGTGAACGCGGGGAATTATGCACCAGTGGCGAGCGGGTTGCCTAATATAGGGGATGTGTTGGCTAGGCTTTCATCGATTCTCATTTAAGTCTGCGATTTACGTATAACTTTTCCAAGTTTTTATATTTTGTGTTTGAAATTTATAATGTTTTTTATGTAAGTATTTATTTTGTGTGTTTTATAAAGAATATATAAAGTGTTTGTGATTATATGAAGCATATTTTGAGGTTGAGGTTGAATTAGCTTCCTAGATACTCAAGGAAATAGTTACTTCAAATTTAGGATATTTAGAATGTTTTTTAAATATCACCTGGACATCAAATTAAAAAGTTCTACTGTATATATATTATACATTATAAATTATTATTATTATATGTATGGAGGAAAGGATTATCATCTCCCGTGTTCTTTCACTTTCTTACAATCCCTTGGAGAGAGGAGTATTATGATCGTAAAAAAAAATTAGTTCAAAGTTTTGATGGATGTCGACGTATCACAACCCCCTGAAACAGGAAAAAATGTTTTCACGATGATACCTGTCTGTATCTAGACCTAGAGCCGAAACCATTTTACCATCCGGCCTAAGACTTTATACATGGGCTAGGGTTTTCATAAGGTTGCTCAGAGGAGTTTTTGTAATTTAGATATCTAGCCCTAAAATTCAGGGGAGTTTACCGAAGGAAGAAAAGAGAAAAAAAAAAGTTCTCAAAATTAGCTGTAACAATAATTTGTGATTAAAATTTGTGTTTAGTCGCTGTTTAACATCACAAACAAAAATTGTGCATCTCATTTTCTCATGAAAATTACTTTGAGGTTTCTTTACATAAGCAGAAATTTCCAATTTTCATCATTTTTCCGCAACTCTTTGAAATAAGAAATAAATTATCATTGTAAAGTTGTAAGACCCTTATTTGAAATAATATTTGATAAAACTAATATTTTCCAAACTTTAAGCATTAAAAAAAAATAGAGGTTTGGGAAATTTAAAGTTGAAAATTCACAGATTAAATATTATGATTCTGTAACTTTGTAAATTATTTCATGTGTATTCTTTGGTGAAATGCGATGTTCTTTTTTCCCCCAATAATGTTTCCCTGGTAGTGTTTCACAAATCTTACGAGTTTTAAGTGAATTACAATTTAAATAAAATATCAAGAAAGTCTGTGCGTTGCACCGTACCATTTATTTAAACGTCATATGAATATAGACGAATTCTCGTTGAGAGGTCATTTCAGAAAATACAAACGCATATTTTTTTGCGGCCAAAATTGATACCATTTTATTGTATCATATTTTTTTAATTAAAAAAAAGACACCTGGACACAGGAATCAAAGCCGGGACATTTGGCTCAGTAGGTTAATGCTCAGACCACGGAACTATCTGGGAGTCATCCAATGCGAAGGGTTATTCTTCAATAATCGATCACTCAATGTAACTGACGATTTCCATACGTCCATCACAGACTATGCCTTAAAATATGATTAAATGACGACCATGGGCACAAGACACCTACTGAATAGCTCAGTGGTTAGAGTATTGCGTACTAACCTAAGGGTCCCGGTTTCGAGTCCTGTGTCCAGGGGTCATTTTTCGATTTAAAGAATATATTATTTGGATGCAGCTATTGCCGTCATTAATAAATATAATATTGTGGATAATTAATCCATAATTCTACTATTTTATTAGTGTTATATTATAGGTATTGATAGTATCTATCAAAATTGACAGCTGATAATCACTTGACTTTGACGTATGAATACGTGAAAGTGAATCTAGTAACATTTCGAGCTGTCAGCCCTTCCTATGACAACTGGATTGTACAAAATATTTATGAAGGTTATTATTTTAACAATCAATCGGGAGGAGAATAATAATAATGTAACTACTATAGATTGGTCAGTAAAATTATACGGACTAGACCTAAGTATAATAAGTTAATACAATTTTAGGAAAGTTTAAACTTGTTTTTATTAAATTTTATATTCATATAGATTATTTAATGTAGTGTACCGGGCGATCTTTTTTTTTCCATCACGCCTTACTCTTACTCGGGCTGACATATTTACCCTTATGGTTTAAGGATGAGTAAGGTTAAATTCAGAGGCTATGCACCACCATTTGTGAGGAGAGAAAGAGTAAATAAAAAAATATGAAAAAACGCCTCTGTACACCCGGTTGGGATTAGAGTCCTTACATTCTGATCAACGACAAACCAGATTAGATGTGACTGACACCGTACCTTACGTAGCCACCGTTGATGGTAGGCTTTAATCCATCCAAGCGTATTAAGTGCTCGAGAAAACCATATTTTGAAAGCTCTATTTGAAGAGTAAACAATTTTCTCTGAGTAATGAATCTGTGGTAACATGTTTTATATTATCAATTTGTGAAACGTCCCTCTCCAAATATGGCAACCTGTCTTTCACTTTGAGATATTTATGACAAGCAGAACACAAAATGGGCCACGTGATGAAATGCTACAGGATTTCCTCCTCATCGGTGAGAGCTGTTCTGTTAGAGTTCAACTCATTTCTACTTCGCTCACTCTGCCTGATAACTTCCGCACGGAAGAACCAATCGAATCTCACAACTAACCATCTCAAATCAATGCGCATGCGCTGTAGAGTTAGAAGCAAGCAGGCAGCTTCGTTGGCCGTTGCGAGGAGATTTGAAATAACGCGTTAATGGAAAGCGTGTATATCGATGGATTGGATTGTGTCACGACACAGCGTAATGAAAACATCCGTCGTGACAATGATCTAAAACAGCGTGGTCCAACCGGCAGCCCTTGGGCCAAATGTGGCCCTCACAGTCTACTGGAGGAAAATTAAAGGGAAGGCCTCGGTGGCAAATGTGAAATATATAATGATTCAAATAAAGATATTTATTTTAAAAGGTAATTATTGCATTTTACTATGCATTTATTTAATTAGTAAAAATATGCACAAATATATATTTAAATTGCTTTAAAAGTTATTTTATGAAAGTTGTGTGCTTGCATATTTCATAATAAATTTTTGAGAGATTAATAAAAAAATCTTACAGTTAAATTGGATAAAGTATGGTTTGTAGGCCTATATTAAGTTGAATAAACATAGTCCTATATCTTCGACCCATGGTGAAAACTGTTAATCACCCTGGGATGGGTTGGACCACACTGATATAAAATATATTATTCTTATCAACTAGAAAATAAAATATATTGATAATCAGCTGTTGTAAGTTAGCATTGCAATGCATCATGGGTCAACGTACAGCGTGTGAATGGTTGCTCCTCTCAAGCGGATTCTGTTCTCTATTTTTGCCAAAAGTGTGAATCAAGCTTTAGGCTTACACTTCAGTTTAATGGATCCTCAGGACGTTAATGGCAGAAACCTCATCATATTATGAATTACATATTATAATTAAGAAATATCGGTGATTCAGTTTTCTTCTCACACTCACGTATAGACTACAGCGCTTGGTGGTTGAATTTGTCACTAACGTCGGGATTTCCGGGTCTACCGCAGACCATATATGGGTCTTTTTTTTGCGTCAAAGTAACTTTTGGGCTATACGCATAAATTAATATGACTAATGAAGTGTATATGATGAAGGTATCATTTTAGAGGAAATTCGCCCGTACTTGCTTGAGAGTGGGAAACCAAATAGTTAAAACACATCCTTAATATACTGGATCGGGATTCAAACCCCAACATCACTGACAATCCAGTATAACACAAAAGTGACGCGTTAGATCATGCAATCACCGACCAGGTATGTTAATACTTCAATACCATGATAAAATGCTTTACTTGGTATTTAGTGGTTTGCTAATTTTTACTATAAAATCTCCCTTAAAATGTTCCCATCTACCGGAGGATATTCCCTCTGAAGCTAACCTGGTATGGCTACCTTGCTCAAGAAGAAACACGTTAAATGAATATTCAGGCTATTATTTGTGTCCGCTGCATACATTATCTTAAAACACATAATTAGTCCGGATCCACTTGTACCCGACTCCACACCCATTATCTTAATTTGATTTCCGTGATCGACCCTCAACTCACGTCTATATAAAAATGGCCGACCGTCCGGCCAACCAGCCAACCAGCGCGAGCCACGTCTTTATTTTTAAGCTCGATAATAGCCGTTGTTTTGTTTCGGCTGGAGGCTATAATCGAGTGGTCCTCTTGGTCGACCGCGCATAGGCCTATCGATTGTTATCGAGACGAAGGTAAGGCAAGGCGGTGTTCGGAGGTAATAATGGACGAGTATTGGATGTAATAAGCACCTGTCGAGTTATGGGATGGACGGGACCATGATTCATGAAGCAGGTAAAGAGTGGTGTTGGTATGGAACCGCCTCAAGGTACCTACGGGCCTACCCGCTTTATTTGCATGCAGCACGGACATGCTGGATGGAAACGAACAGCGGTGGGATTTATTTATTCAACGTCTGGCCAGAACACTAATGATTTGTTCTAGCAATTATTATTAGAAGAAAGGCCTTTTGAACGTGCACTTTATGGACCGACTGATTATACCACCACGCGACTTACAGACTAGTTTAAATTTAGCTAACACGCAAAACCCTACCACCTTCATCAGTGGCTATGCGCTGTAAAGTTAAAGCTCATTTAATTTGGTTTGCCAGTGACAGGGCTCGAACACCGTCTGAGTGTACTGGAGGTGTTTTTTATATTAAAACTCCTAAATTAAATTGCGTGGAAGGAAAGTCGAAAAACATTTAGGAAAATTCACCCTCATTCTACCGAACCGGGATTCGGACTCCGACCTCTCCGTCAACAGAATACTAGACTGGACGAGCTTTAAGTTTATTCCATGAGTTCATCTATTTGAGTAATTTAGTAAAAATTAACTGTCTCGTAAATGTTTGCCATTGCCCGTTACTATTTAGTATATATTGACAAACCCTGATTTATTTATGATTAGCCTTGTCTGACAGTTAAGAAAATATACCAGATATACTTTCATGTGTCCATACGCCCAACCAATGATCTGCAAGATCATATGTCGAGCAACTTTCACTTTTGGCAGTCAAAACTTAAACAAAAACAATTTGTTTTTAATTATTATTACTTGTAAATGGTTTTACAATATTGAAATATGAAACTATTGAAATAGAGGTTTGGATGTTTTTTATTTTTTTGTGGTAACAGCGTCTGTAATTCACTTAAAGCTGCTTTACAAACAATAAATTCTAAAAGGTGGTGAGCTGCACTTTACGAAGACGGTTGATAATGTCTTTTAATCCGTATTCATGCGCTTGTGTTTACAAAATGACTGCTTTATAATTTGAAATTATTAGTTTGTATGTCTTTTTCTCCAAGCTATAAAACATGTATTTATGTTAGAACGTATGGTAACCAGTTATGAAAAGATAAAAGTGTGAATGGGCTTATGATACTTTTTGATGTATTATTTCATGCACCATATTGTTCTTTCAACGCACGTTATGGCAGGAGCTAGAAAGTTCATTGCCGAACTTACAAACGTACGCCACCATTCTCTATCTTGAGATAGTTATATCCAGTCCACCTCATTACACACTATCACTTATCTTGAGCTAGTTCTATCCAGTCCACCTAATTTCACCATATCCCTATCTTGAGATAGTTCTATTCAGTCCACCTCATTTCACCATATCCCTATCTTAAGCTAGCTCTATACAGTCCACCTCATTACATCCTATCCCTATCTTGAGATAGTTCTATTCAGTCCACCTCATTACACACTATCGCTATCATGTACTAGCTCTATCCAGTCCACCTCATTTCACCATATCCCTATCTTGAGATAGTTCTATTCAGTCCACCTCATTACACACTATCGCTATCATCTACTAGCTCTATCCAGTCCACCTCATTTCATCATATTCCTATCTTGAGATAGTTCTATTCAATCCCCCTCATTACACACTATCACTATCTTGATATAGTCCTATTCAATCAACCTCATTACACCATATCCCATTCTTGAGATAGTTATATTCAGTCCACCTCATTACACCATATCCCTATCTGGAGCTAGTTCTATCCAGTCCACCTCATTACACCCTATCCCTATCTTGAGCTAGTTCTATCTAGTCCACCTCATTACAGCCTATCCCTATCATGAGCTAGTTCTATCTATTCCACCTCATTACACCCTATTCCTATCTTGAGCTAGTTCTATCCAGTCCACCTCATTACACCTTATCTCTTTCAGGTCAATTCCAATGTTATCCCTCCATCAGCGACTATGTTATTGGTTAAGTGTAAGAAAAGGTGGTAGCCTTAACTTCGCCATTAAAGTCGATTATTATTATTATGTCTTCCCAACAATCTCTTCCCACTGAGTTTTCAAGTCAGTACCCTGAACAAGGTTCTGGATTCTCCCATTAGCACTGCATGTGCTGCTCACAGAGAGCTAAGAGAATTTACTCTATATCCAGTACTGTTTCCAGCCTGTGGCCAGGGTCAGTTTTTTATTCACGCCATATATTTTCCACTACCGGCTTGCTGGGCCTGTCGTAGCTTCATAAGCCTTACAATCTATCTTAAGACTAGGACAGGCACAACATCCAGTCCCCAGCTGTTAATTTATCAATGTGAGAGGGTAAACACACATATCACCAATGATACATTTTCTGCCATGCCAGGAATTAAACCCGGGGCCCTTAGCTCAGTAGGCAGACAAAATACCGACTGAGTTAAGATGTTGGATCAATTTACGAGACTAGTTTATCCTAATAATGTCTTGTGAGGAGTACAGGGTATGTAATTCTTCATTATATAGCCTCATACACTTCCCAGTATTTCCAGCCCTTTTTGAACCAAAATATCTTCCTAAGTACAGTAGCCCCATGGTTTCTTTGGTGCTGACTGACAGTTCTCAGCTGACTTCTGACAGTCAACATTTAGGTGTATACCTAAATGTTGACTGTCAGAAGTGACAGCTGCTAAACACATATTTTTTGCAGATCATATTGTTCGGCGTAGGGATACATAATTTGGTCTGGTAGCTTTTCAAAGCCGTCAGCTGTGAGCTGTCAGTCAGCACCAAAGAAGCTTTCTTTCGAACACCCTAAGTTTATTTTCCTCATGTTAGGTAAGATACCATGTTTCACAACCAAAGCGAACCACCGGTAAAACTATTGTTTTGTATATTCTGAGTCTTGCATTCCTTGAAAGCCGGCGATATATGAACAACTTACTGACCTAGTCAAAGCATGTATTTCCTGAATATATTCTTTTCCTAATTTACAATCAAATATTTGCTAGTTATTGCTAGTTAAAATTCTTCCTAAATATTTAAACTCATTAAACCTGTCAAATGATATGTTGATCGCAGTAATCTCTAAATTATCGTCCTCAAATTGCGCGATCATTTAACAAGTCTTTTCAACTAACCATGACAAATTATACTATAAAGTAATCCCTAAGGAAGTATTATTAGAAGTTTTGATAACTTTTTGAATAATTATATACTGTAGTTACGAAGCAAACAAAAATTATCTATACAAGGGTTGACATTAATGACTTTCAATAAATGTTTGAAATGAAAAATATTATTTTAGCTGCTCCAAAAAGCTCTTCTTAAGGAAATTGAGGTTCTAGTGTTTTATATTAATTAAGTTAGTTTTAATATTGTGCACTGAGTGTGCCTGTAAGGTCTCTAGACTACACAAGTAAAAGTTGAAACCATACACGTGTTTTATGACCGTCTTGTAATCTGTTCAGTAAAGAGGCGGGCCTTTGTTGTAAGTTCAAAGTTGTGGCACATCACAGCACAATTTTAATGTTGTACCATATTTTAACTAATCGATTTTTTTCCCCCCGTCCATTAGAACACAATGTCCTTTTACTTGGGTCCCTTCCGTCACCCTCCCCCGTCGCGTGCGGGCCCTTTAACACTCACTGTCTTGTGTTTACACGAGGACAGGCTTTGACTGAATAATGGACGCCTTTAAATAGCCTTTACACACGACGTAAGTGGGCAAAATATCGACTGACAAGACTGATATCAACCTAATGTCCTTCCAGGGACCTGTTTCACAAAGGTACAGGCAGTGGCGGTTATAGACAACAACAAAAATGGGGTATGGAGGGCACAAGATTCTCCGTGTACCGGTAATTAATTAAAATCCATGTGTATAAATACAAAATACACTTCCCACACATAAAATACATAAATCTTCATATTCCCTTTGGTGTTTTAATATTGATATAAATCTGTCGATACTTTACAATGTTAATAGATCCTACATTCATGATAGGATTGCATACACTTAAAACAGTTCACTTAGATTTATTTTATGTTTGACACTAACGGAAAATAAATAGAAGACACATTTGTAATGACAGAAGCAGTAAAGAGGGAAATGCTTTTAAAAAAATGACGTCATGAAACGACCCCTTGATAATTATTTCACGTACAAATAAAGACAAAAGAATGTTTTCTGAATATTAGTTTATAATTATTGCTAGCACCGCGTCTTACTACCCGTTCGGGTTATACGCGCTTACGCTAATGTGTAATGGTAGGGTAATTGTGAGATGAAATGGAGGACCTACAGTTTAAAGTGGGATCCGAACCACGATGGAGGCCTGGCATTCCTTACATACACAAATTGTGATTAATAAAAGTCTTGTCTGAGGTGAAGGAAGGGTTTGGCAAAAATATTAGTTAAATCCTGGTTTATTTTAAAAAATTATTGATATCCAATATCAGAAAATGTTTGTACAACTTTTTTCGGGTCCTGGACCATTCGTTCCATTCATTCCCTTTCCATTGGCAGTGTAGCAAAGCTACATATACCTTTACTTATTGCTATTGTCAATTTCTACAAGTGTTCTACAGGTGTGTAAGAGACCTACTATGGAAAAGAGAAGTGCCCCTAAAGTGTAGGGAAGTGTATGCAATGGAAACTTGGACTATAGATGAAAGAGAAACAAGGAAAGTGGAGGACATGGGAATGAAGTTTTTGAGGAACATGCTAGCTGTCACCAGAAGAGATAGGATTAGGAATGAAGATGTAAGGTCTAGAGTTGGGGTACATGATATATTGGAGGAAGCAAGGATAAGATGGTATGGACACGTAATGAGGATGGAAGGAAGGGGAGAGGATTCCAAGAATACTAATGGATATGAAGTATGTAGGGAAGAGACTGCAAGGGAGACCAAGGAAGAGATGGGAGGAACAGATAGCAGTTGTACAAGTTAGAGGAGGAGAGTGGAAGAGAGTGCAGGTGGAAGAATGGTGGAGGGACAGAAGGAGATGGAGGGATTTTACTAATCAAACCCGGCCACAGGTTGGAAACAATTCATGATTATGATGATGATGATAATGATTAAGTAAGAGTTAACTATTTTCATGGCTGAAATACTTCTTTTACAAGATGCCGAAGAAAAAAATAAAGTTAACAAGAGTGTTAGAAATATGCAGAGGTTATGTAAAACTACTTCCATTTTTTAGGTCGTTAAAAAGTATTATATTGATGATTTCTTAGAGACAAATGTGTTCTTAGCAAAGCAAGCTTAGGAATTAAACTTCTCAAAATGCGTGAGATGCGCGCGCCTCGTGAAAAGTTGTTTATAAACACGTAACGTGAGCTTCGAACACGGCCGAGTCCGCTAACAAAACTGATGCTGTGATCCTCAGCTGAAATTCACTGCAACCAATTAGCATGCGTGTTAAACAATAATAACCTCTCACGTGACAATAGCATAATGATATCATATACATCATCTAAATTAATAATGTATTGAACAGCTTCGGTGGCCACATGGTCTAACGCGCTTCTCTCGCAGTATACTAGACTGCCAATGAAGGGGTGATTGATGTCTGGACTACTGAGTTTTCAAAATGGTTTTCTATTATCCTTTCACGCAAATTCGGGTGCACGTCATCTAAATTAAATCTTCCTAATACTAACACACTAATGTAAATACTAATTTGTACATAAGCGTATAACCTGAACGGTTAGTAGGACGCGGTGCTAAAAAGAAAAGAAAAAAGTATTGATTTTAATTTTTTTAAAGGTATTTGAGGGGGGTGGGCGTGGGGGGACTAGAACCACTACTGGGTACAAGTCTTGACACGACGGGCGACTGCATTTATTTTCATATGTAAATGACAAGTGTTTGGATTCACTAAGAAACAAGAGTCAGGAGACTTGTGACTAGCGAACTACAGTACAACTACCAGTAATAAACCATAATTTACTAAATAATATATTTATTTATAAAACTATATGATATTTAAACTAATTACCTTGATTTTAAGAAAACTTTCTTCAATTTAAAGTATATTTTAAAAAGCCAAAATTATATTAATAGGGCATATTCTTACTTTATTATATTTTGTTGACGTCATATTTAGAGGCATTTTGCATGCACAGCTCAAGTTTTATTAGGACATACACATCCAGAACATTAATAATAAGAGCGTATTCTTTGATTTTCAAAAGAGTAGGACTGGTTTATATTAACAAGTCATGCTAATACATTAAAGGCAACCTATATTGCTAAGCTTAATTAGTGGCAAAACTAGCACTGGTAAATAACGGTGGTGTTATTTCTAGTTACACTATCCTAATTATTTATCATCGACGATAAATCTTAGAGTTATTGAATTACAAAAGACTTTTTTCAAATGATCTATTATTTTAAAAAAAAAGTATTTCTTTGGTTTAATTAATTTACGTTACTTTGTAAAAATTCAGTTTTCACTTTATAAAATATTTTTAACATAATTGCTTAAATTATTTAAATAATTCTACAATTATTATTCAAACGTTAGAATTAATTTCTTTTTCCTATTTTGAAAGCAACGTCTTTAAACACAGTTGTTGCTGGAGCAAGGCACGCCACCTAGACGTAGTGGCCAAGCTAGGAACTAACCAGTATTATAACCGTCAAATTCAAATATCTTGGTGGATGAATTCGTTTAATGAATGCAAAGAACTTTTGTTTTTCTTATGCAATGGAAAGGTTTTGGATTATTGCTTAAATAAGAAAAATTTAAAGGGATCTTCTTTCAATATTCTTTTCTAGCATGGAAAAAACTATTTACGTTCTTATAATTTGAAATTAATCCTCTGACTTCCATCCACTTTTCTTTTTTACTTTCTCGCTATCTTACAGGTAGAGAAAGTATTGTGATCGTCCAAAAAATCGAACTCGAGATTTTGATGAATGTTGAAGTTTCATAACCCCCCGAATTAAAAAAATTGTTTTAGAATTTCTGTCTGTCTGTACCTCGTACTAGAGCCTAATATATTTTACTGATAGGGCTAAAACTTGGTATCTAGGGTTTTAATATGGTTGCCCTGAAGGGTTTTTGGAATTGGATATATAAACCTAAAATTAAGGGTAGCTTATTGAAGGGCAAAAATAATCTAACCCAAAATGTTGATGGATGTCGACGTCTCATGACCCCCCGAACCCTAAAAAGTGGCTTTTGCAATGCCACCTGTCTGTGTGTTTAAACCTAGAATTAAGATTAGTTTGGTAAAAATAGAAAAGAGAAAAAAATTATTTTATCAAAATCAACTCTGATGATTTTGATTAAAATTCGTATCAAGGCGTTAAGATTATAAATAAAATGGCTATTTTCACTTTCCTATGAAAATGACTTTTAGGGTACTTTACAGGAGCGGAAATTTCCGTATCTCCGCAACTGTGTGAGATACTAAATAACTTATCATTGCAAAATTGTAGTACTATTTAAGATACAAAACTTTTATTTTAAAAATATCTTTATAAAACCAATAGTTTCTTAGTGAAAATATTTTGATACAATCTTGTGAGCTTTAGTTGTACAGAGATACTACTTAAGTTTTAACGCAATAATTCTCTAATTCCATAGAGTAAGTAGATAAGTAAGTCTCTCAAAATTTGATGTTTTTTTCTTTAACCTCTTAAGGGAAATGTTTGTACAACAATGATCTATCTCTATCATTTTAGACTAAATAGTCAATATTTACCTTTTTTATTGGCCTAAATTTATAAATGAGGAATTTAATAAAAATGCGATAACCATAAGATGTGCAACCCCTAATAAAATGTCAAAATTTTTAACCGGAAGTCAAAGTTTTAGTACGAAGTATTGGCTCTTCTGGACCCAATATAATTTTTTTTTGTTTACTTTGGTTACTTTAATTCTTTAAAAATAAAATCATAAAAATTTGAATCTGGGATTCAAAAAATGTTTAACGTAAGTACGACGCAATTTTTGATCGGGTTTGCTGGTGTATACTATTTCGTTTCACATAAATTACGAGTTTTGATTGAATATCTCCATTTTTAAACAATGGAGTGAGAAAGTCCGTGCTGAGTTCCGTACCATTTATTTATGTTGTAGTTTGAGACGAACAATATAATAATTACAGTTACTAATCACTTGTCATGACAATATCAGTGACTCAACGCTTGTCAATATTTGTGAAACAGGGTCCCCCAAATAGTTGAGGTAAGCGATCTGTCTAGTAGGGCTAATACAGTAGTACTCAACTGACGCAGGCAATAAATATTGTTTGTGTTGTAGGAGTGGATGGCAATTGCTGGGAATAATATAGGCCTAGTGTTAAGTAAACATTATTTATTTAACAGCAATTTTAAATAATATAGTAAATATAAATATAATTTTATATGTATTTACATATTAATTATATAATATAAGGCAAAACTAACTCACTGATTCACCCATCATCGCATTTACCCAACAATGAAACATGAAGTTTTTCTTAGAAGGAAGGGAGTGAAATTCCCCAATATAACCATAGAAATCTATAGCTGGGAAATTTCAAAATGGGGCTCTAGGAATTGGTGGGGGAGGGGCTACAAATTAAAAACAAAATTTTAGATGAGTTGTAAAATTAAAATTTGGCCGACAGGAAGAGAAACAACTCCAGATGAACAAGTAAAACTTAATATTTGAAATTTATACAAATAAATTGAGAATAGGGGCTGGAAGGTTGAAATTTAAAAAAGCTATTAAGTTAATAAAAAACTACTTCCCAGTGTGGTGGAAAAGTTGAATTCGGTAGGCAGGTAAAAATACTAATTCAAATAAATATTGACGGCTGAAAATGTTAAATTTTTGATTGGGATTAGGGGAGGGAGCTCTTTAGTATAAAAACACACAATTAACTATGGTAGAAAATTAAAATTTGGCAGGCAGTTAGAAGAACAGCTCCAAAACTTATTTCGTATTAAAATTAAAATCTGCTGCGTAAGAGCTGTTTTAAATGGGAAGAGATTTACAACACTTTCTAAAACTAAAGAAATAGCTACTACTCCGTGTGGTATAAAATTGAAGCTCAGCAAGAAGGTATAGAGAAAACTACAAATAACCATAAAGTACTTAGGATTCTAAATTAATAAATTGGGGGGACGGGTGGGGCAAGGTTATATATAAAATAACTTTTAGTTAAGACAATAAATTTAAATTTGCTAGGAGTCTAGAGGGATTACTTCAATAACAAAATAAAATTTAAATATCTACTATTTAGAGAAGAGGGTTGGTAAAATAGGTCTTTTCAAAATTTCCAAAATTAAAACAAAGTCACATCCTTAAATTTCAAAATGAATAATCGGTAATGGGGAAAGGGGGGCTCCCTCAAGATTCCTAAAATTAAAATAAAAATAACTTTTAGTTTTGATATAAAATTAATAGTGTAGCAATCATCTCTACAAGTCAAACAAAATTGGGCAAGCCAACAACAACATTACTTACCCAATCTCACCATCCAGGCTGTGTTCGAAAAAAAAATAACAATACGTCCGGCCGCATCTCCGCCTCATGAACAACTGCCTGATTGAACCGAGAGTTAAGCCACGCCCGCTAGAATCCACGATCATGCGCAGTGCCAACCTAACAACCCTGAGAAGAGGAGAGTTGCCGTTCTCGAAGAAACCAATGGCTTCGAGAATGTTACAGACTTTTCCGTGGTCACGCACGTTCCCCCCCCCCCTTTTGTCCTTGTGTTAAACTCTGTGATCCCCTCCCTTGGATCCTGTCTCCCCTGTTCGTCGAGTTTATGCACTGTATAAAATATCGGCCATGAAAATAAGGCTTCACTCTTGGACTGGATTTGGTAGCGGTTAGACGAAGCTGAGGCTTCACAGACAGTTTAAAAAAATGTAAGAAGAAATTCTTTTTCGGCATAAGGGTGGTTCTGGAATTAATCAAAATTCTCTTTTGGCTTTATTCCTTTTTCTTTAATTTTAAACAAAAAGTCTAATATTATTCTTCATCGTCTTAAACATTGAATTTATACTGAATTATTTAACTTATGAATTATATTTCACAATTAATTTGTTAAAGATGTACTTGGGAGAATTCAGTAAGGACATTACATCAAAATATTCCACAATTAGTAATGCTATGCGTTAAGTGTGTTTTTTGTAAACATTGAGTTTAAGCTGAATTATTTTAACTTACGGATTATATTTCAAAATTAATCTTGTTAAGGAGTTACATTTGGAGTGTCCAGTAAGAACATTATATTAGAATATTCCAAATTTAATAATGTTAGGCGCTAAGTATGACATTCGTAATCATTGAGTTTAATCTGAACTATTAGACTTGCAAATTATATTTCTTAATTAATGTGACAAGGATTTATTTGAAAAAGGTCATTTATACATTAGAGTGTAATATTTTGATTATGAGTAATGTTACGCCCGAATATAGACATATTGTTAATGTTTCTTATACATATAATAAAATGTTATTTATGACTTGCAATCTTTTAGTTAATCCAGGCTATCCCTAGTTTTAAGTGAACATACTACCCTGGCACCTCCCTTTCTTGTTTTTTCTATTTTATCTACTCAATTAAATACATACATAAAAAAAATTTTTGGAGGAGGATCGTGGTGTTCCTTGTTTAGGTCTTGGATCGTATTGCTTGGTACGTGATACGTACCCAGCATCACCTAATAATTTCTCTAAATGCGCACTCCTATTTACTATAATATTTTGATGTTGATTATTTTTTTTTTGTATTTGGACCCCTCTAATTCTAGAGTTGGGGTAGCAATAGAAATTCGACATGTAAGTCAATAGACATTCCCAGAGAGCCGAGTGACGTATGAACATATTAAATTTACAAGTCTAGGCTTGGTAAATGGAAGAGCTCGAAATTGATACAACTACTATAGACACTACATTTACCTGTGGATCTTAGCCCTTTTAAACTTTCTTTAAAAAATATTCTTAATTTTTGCCCTTTTTACAATTTTTTGCCTTTTTTTTCTTATAAGAATTTTATACTTTTAGTTCTTTTTCCCCCTATTACATACCCTATTATCTAATATTTTTTATACGATTTAATTTATACTGTTTCTGTCCTTTTTGACCTTTCTACCCTAAAATATTTCTCCCAGGCAAAGCCGTGTACTTCGTGTAAAAGGTCAAAAGTGAAAGGATTTTTAAAAAAGGTAGAAAAAGTAAATCTAATCAATTTAAAAAAAGTATAAATAGGCTACGTAATAATGTTAACAAATTTAAAGAGAATTAATAAAGTTGAACGGGAAAAAGGGCTATAAGAGAAAAGGGGGCAAATAAAGGTAAATAGGGCCAAAAGTGGAAAAAGAGATAAAAGGGTAAAAAGTGCCAAAAAGGGCAAAATGAGTAAAATGTGACTAAAGAGAAAAACGTGTGAACTTAGTACAAAGGGTAAAAAGTGAAATAGACAAAAGTGTCAAAAAGGTAAAAAGAATTAAAAGGTTAGAGAGAGCAAACTGTGCAAAAAGGCTAAAATGGGTAAATGGGGAAAAGAGATAACTTATAAATTGTAAAAAAAAATGCTACAAAATTGATAAATATATTAACTTTTTTTACACTTTTTGCCCCTTTTGCACTTTCTAGCTTTTTTTTTTGCCCACATACATGGATACACTTTACCTCTTATTGCCATTTTTATCCGTTTTAAACTTTTAATACTCTTTACACTTTTTACCATTAAAAAAGTTGTTAGATTTAATTTTTACCCTTTTCAACCTTAACTATTTTTCTCGGGCAAAGCAGAGTACTTCATGCTGGTACATTATGTAATGTATTAGAAATATTAACCAAATAAAAATATTTCTAAGCCTAAAGCATGTCCTCCAATAATTGTTCCCACTTTAACATTTAATAATTTTTATCTTAAGTTCATAAACTATTAGATAATATGAATAAATTATTAAATGAGCCTAATATTTTATGCAAACATTTCTTGTAAAACATGTATCCATCTATTTATTTACTAAGTTGTTAGACAAGATAATATAATCTCACCAAAAACCTCTATCACGTTATACACCACAAACCCTTAAATTATTCAGCTTCGAAAAGAAGTGAGATCTAAAAGAATCTCAATCTAAAATTGCAATGTCTTTCAAATACCTTGTCATTTCTCTTAAGTCCATCTAAGCTCACAAATCTGATTTTAAGGCTCTTGTTAAAGCTACACTTTACACTTTAACTTAAGACTTAAAATCAAATTTGCGAACTTGACTTGAGAAGTGACAAGGTATTTGAAAAGACATTGTAAGTAGAACTTGGCAATTTTTTATATTTCACTCCTTTTTAAGGCTGAATAATTTAAGAATTTTTGGTGGTGTAGAGCAGAAAAGGTTTATTTAAGTAGGCAAACCTATCAACTTTAATATATTTATTAAATATTCCCTCTACTATGCCCTTCCTCCACCAATTTTGAGGAGCGTTTTGAAAAGTTCATATTTTGTTTTTACAATTGTTTAATATCCAAAGTTGGACCATTATGTTAATTTAAATGTCAAGGTTATGTGTTGAATGGAAATGCCCACGAACCACTTAAGCTAGAAACATAACCTTTGTAAGGACGAATAAAATTGTTTGTCTTAACAGGGTGTTAAATGTTTACGTTCCTATCATTCTATCATTCCTATCATTGTGGCCGAGCTAGAAAGGAAACAGGGAAGGGGGAGCAAGTGTGACGTAAGATGAGTCGTGTTTAATGTGTGTGGCGTTGCTGGAGAACTAGGTTGGTGCACTACCATGCACCTTGATGTATAGACTACTTATTGGCAAGGTCAGGGGTTATCAAACTTTTTTGAGACCACGCCGTCCTTCAGATGTCAGATTTTCGGTGCGACGCCCCTGTACCCAATACTTAAAAAAAATACCCCAAATTTGATTTGGTCACATTTTTTAAAAGAAAATTATAATTTACATTACTATCGTGTTTTCTTTTAAATTAAAAAAATACAAAATTAGAACAAAATTACAGAACTGAATAAGAAGGAATTATAGTAGACATATTTATGCTGTACATGATCCCATGTGTACAGTTTGTTAATAATGGCGAAACGTCTCATCCTGTATTTTGATTTCCATTTCACTTTTTCACAAACGTTCACATTTTTACATTAATTTCAGAAACTACCTAACATAAGTATTTGCGTCTAAGTGGATGAGCTTGTTTATCGTCACACAAAATTTCAACTATGGGGACAATGTTCGATACAGCCACGCGGATATCCTTCTTAACGGGAACTTTGCTTCAATATCTAGATTTTATTACCACCATGGCTGACAATCCTGCCTCGCAAAGATAGGATGAGTCAAACGGGAGAATTATTCTCATGGCTTTCTTTCTCAATTCTGGATAGTCCGGGTAGACAAGTTTTCAAGAAGCATTATAATTCGAAACTCATAAATGAAGGGAGCGCTTTCACAAGAAACAATTATGCGTTTTCTTGTATGATTTATTCCATTTTTTAAAATATGTATGAGTACACGTATTGAAAATTTGTATGTAGCAGTTCACTATACATTATAAGTTTTTCCTTATAGCCGTGACGACTCGGACCAAGACCAGCGAAGCACAGTTTGTGAACCCCTGGCTTAAACACATCCCCATGTAAATATCCCAAAAGATCGATCGTCTTTATTTTTGCAGCGAGACTAAGTCTAGCTTCAAATCGATTGTTGTTGCTGTTGGAGATCTCGTCAAACATTTTGGGAGTTTCTGCGTACCATAGCCCACAAGTCAAATGTGTTCTTTTGGACTCGCTGTTGTAATTGAGCGACGTCTCAATATACGATCTGTAAGGATAAGTGTTGTTGGTTGAAGAGATGAATTTTTAGTTTAAAAAAATATCCAGTTGTGGTAATAGTGATCGTAACCAATTGTTGACAGTAGTTATTTGATCCACCTCAAAGAATGCCTCACCATCGGGTTTCAGGATACTTGCGCTGAGATACAGCATGGTCGGTGAAAGATCGATATAGAATTCACCTTGACGGTAAATGCTATGGGTGAATCATCCTTGAGGGAGGATACAGATTTGTACTGAATCTATTGTCTTTTTTCGAGACTGGATCGTCTTGGTGGGACGGAGAAGAGATCGAGTTCGCTGATGGCACACTCACAGGACTGGAGGTGTAGAAAAACTATTTAAACTGAACATATATACAAAGCCTCTTCTTCTTAGTAACCATTTTACGTAGGGAAAAGACAGAAAAATGACGTATACGCCTTTATAGATAGCCTTTATAGCCCGAGCTGGTCATCGGTGTGTCAATTATTAGCACCCCCTTTCTTTTAAGGATATTCCCAACATTCCTGGTAACGTCAGAGGACAAATCGGTGCCTATATGAAGCGCCTGTTTTTCTATGGCTCTTGTTAGCAGCGGTATGACTTTTTTTTAACAAGTCCCTGAAAAAAACAATTCCATAACCACGTTGATAGGGAACAACGTGTTAGATACAAGATATAACCCTTACCACCTGATTGATGTGGTATCTTTGGTAAGGACAGTTCTTGTTGAGCAGCGTCAAAAATTAAGTTTATCTAAGACTTTTCCCTAGTCAAAAGATCATTGTTTATTCTTATATTGATTTAAAAACTCCCAGTTTCCCGTATAAGTACGGGTACGCAGTGAAACGATGTATGAGTGATGGTCCTGTGTGAGCCGTACACATAGCTTTGGTTGATGCCAACGATGCTTAGAAGTGTTGCTGCGATGTCATCCACAGTTTGAAGATCTACAATGTCCATGTAAAGGGATTGTACAGTACATCTGAGAGGACCAACCTAGTAATATTTTGGCCGTATATGAAGTGCCTTTGACTTTTATCAAGTTAGATTTGGGTTCGTACCCTAGCCGCAGACTTAGACTGACTAGATAATGTCCGCATTTGTTTACTTGACGGTATTGACATGGTTAGTCCAACTCTTTATTCATGTTTGAGTATGTAAACACGTCTTCACTTTCAAACGTTTTCACAGCGTTGAACGCGGTTACCAATTCAATGAGACTGCCATATTGTCCGGATGGGGTATGATGCTTGTACACACAACCTTACCATCAGCTTTTTCTTTTAGCACCGCATCTTACTACCCGTTTGAGCTATACGTTTATGTACTACTTACGCTAATGGGTTTAGGAATTAGGAAGCTTGCATGGATGGAAAGTGGAAAACAATTTTGGAAAAAACCTCATTACACCCAACCGAGATTCGAACCTCAATCTGCTTGTCATCGGCAGTCTAGTCTGTTGCAAGAGTGGCACGTTAGACCATGCGGCCATCAAAGCAGGTATCAGCTTGTGCTACCATATAATGTTTTGACCTACAGGCACGGTGATGAAAGCACAAAAGTGCTGGAATTTATCTAGAGCGATTTATTACTGTTCATCAAGTGTTAGACGGTAGTACTCGTATATTTACATGGTGTGACTCATGATGGTATTTTTCGCTGTCGCTCGGCAAAGTGATATTAAACCTATCCTTCATGGCAGGGTGCTAATTTAACTGGTTGGAATCCATGAATAATTAATTAAACTTACCGGGGTAACCTTTCTTAAGCGCTTACACTTACTTGTTGGTACTTTTAGCCTTAGCGCGTATATATTTTTACCAACTTAGAAATTTTCGGGGAGACGTGGGTCTGCAACTATTGTTCGTAAAACGTTCCTTCCACCTCCTCGATGGCAATATACTTTAATCTATACAGGACAGGTTGGCGCAACACAACGCTGACGACTTTTAAAATATCTTCACTTCAATAATTGCTCTCGTAACCTTTTTCAAACAGAATTAGGACTTTATTGTTACCACCATGTCAACAATTTTGAGTTTTGGTTCACTACTTTGTTTTATGTGACAGTTACCAGACAGTCTCTCTCTGACTTGGAAGCACATTGATATCTGAAAAATCTGCAATCAACAGCCTGATACTGGGGTGCTTAGCAACATTTTAGGCATCAATGAGGTCCAAAAGGACGTTTTAATACTGCTACGTGCTATGTTTTGTAAAGTAGCACCACATGATTCCCTTTAGAGTTCTGTTGAAACGTTCCACGATGCCTGTCTCCACATCTGGATTATTGTTGGTATAGTAATTCAGGGCTTCTTTTTTTTAGAACATACCGTATGAGATATGACGTCAACTCTTTTTTCTTGCCCGTTTGTTAACTTAAAGGTTTATGTCCACTTGGCTTGAAAATGTGCGTCCCGCACGATACTCCCCATTTTGGAGGGATGCGTCCTCGCCCAGGAAAACCTGCTATACACTAAATGACGGTGAACAAGTATATGTTGCCATCGTTGTATTAGCTGAAACTTCGCACATCGTTGAAATCAGATTGCCAGAGAACGTCAATATTGGACACCAAGTACTTTTTGCGTGGACACCTTTTTAGTATAGTTTTGTGTAAAGTGTAGGCATCCTATGCAAAAACCATTTTCGTACTTTGGTCTGATCTTTCTTGGACGCTTTTATGAGTGACGCCAACCATGAAACCCCTGAAGTATCCTAAGGGTCGTAGTATATGTCTGCAAAACAATCCATTAGGCATGGAAAGGTATTTAACTGTTTTTGCTCAGCCTTTAAAATGTATACGAGGCCGTAGCGGTGCATAAGTATGCAAAACCTTTGGGACGCAGTTTCTCTTTTGATTCGTATTCATGGCACCTTAAACAATGTAAAAACACAGATTACCAACAATTCTTGTGGTCGGGATTCCCTTAGGCCGCCATTAAAGATGGTGGACGGGATAGGTCCCTTTGACGTCATTATTTCAGTAACCACTCATCCGTATTCAATAATTCGTTTTTTTAACCAGGAAGATCATAAAATATCATTTAAAATTTGTTATTGAACTTTTTATATCTCCTCTAATTATCCTGTATACCTTCAAAAATTATTATGCTTAGTAAAAAACTAAATGTGTCATACTTCAAGTGGAATTACTCATTTGTTCACTAAATCTATTATCACTTAAAGAAACAGTTCCAAACCATTTCTGACATACATTATTCAGTCATTTAATAATGTTATATGGTGGAGATATTAAAATAATCTCAATCTTGCCACAGTATTTCTCACTGAAACATTTTCTTTTTGTTTGAAATAAAGAAAACAATAATTTTGTATAGTAATGAATGAGTACCTAAGGATTGTTCAGTAAATATGTAAAAGAATGATATCCATACACTTTATTCAATAAAAAAGATTATTATGATATCCATCTATCAAGTGAGTCAATTGCAACTAAATGTCAAACAACGCGTCCTGCAAATACATGGTGGAATTAGGCCATCGGGCACTGCTTTTCTGGTGAAATATCTTGGCGTAAGTTCATTAATCTGTTCTTCGTATCCAAAATCCTTTAAGATTTGTGGCTCGTAAAAAGGGCTGACAGAGTAAATCCTAATGTATGCTTGGGCAAATGCTCGTAATTCATCTTGATTTAAAGCTTCTGATGTGGATGGAATTTTCTCTAATATTACCCGTGTGGCCAGATAACATTAGATAGAGATATAATATAGCAGACATCTTCTGCAGTTTGTCCAGGTTTATCTATTTGTGTTAAATATAATTGCAGTTTGAGTTACAATACGGAACCACTCAGAATTGTTATTATCTGTAGAGATCTGTGATGGAGGCATCTCCACATACGAATTAGAAAGGGGTGCTGTTCTCGGATGGTGAAACTCCCTTAGAGTTTGAAAGGAAAGTGATGTAGGATGTCAAATGGCTGGACTTTGAATCATCTCCCTTGTTATTGTTCGGAGATTTACAACCTGGTTAAAGTCATTGCTTTCTTGATACAAGACCATTGCCAATATATGTGTTGTATTATTGCCACTCAAGGTTTCTTCCACAAAATCTTTGTTGTCCATTGCGCCATGTAAGAAGAGAGATGGATTATTTTTAACATTCGCTGGAACTGGAATATTTTGAGATTGATTTACCCAGATTACTTTACGCTAAAGCTCTTCATCTATATCATGTAAGGCAGTATAATATGAAATCCAGTGACCTGATTTGAACAACATTGCAATGATGCTTTGATCGAGTAAGATGATGAAAATACTATGCCAAGGCTACACGCTTGGGAAAACTCATGCCTCTGACAGAAAATAAAAGTCAAGATAAATGTATTTAACACGACGGTATCTTGTTATCACTTAGTGTTTTCTCATTGGCAAACAAATGGTTCTTGAAGAAGGCCCACAATGGTGGAAGCTCAAAGTTGTTTAATTTATTTTATACCACAATTTTGTCTTTGACACAACCTTAAGATCGTAATTTGTATTGTGATATTTATTCTCTTAGCTGAATTGCAGTGTCTTTCAAGCTACTATGGAAATTATTTACTTCTCTAATTCTTTCAGACATTTGTCCCATGGGAATGTTACTCATCAAAATAACAGGGGATTTAGATCCCTCCAATGGATGCAAAAACAATAACTTTTCACCAAAATTATCAATTAGAAGATCTCTTGTAGTTCCGTTTTCATTACAAATGCACTCTACTCCAGAAATGTCAACAATCGATTGATCAAATAAGTTACCTAGTTCAAAAGCCTTATTTTCAAATGCAATCCCTATTTGTGTTAATAGCTGATTTAGTGATTATTGTAAAAGTTCACGAGGAATTGTCTGTGAGAGCCGTCCACTCTTGTTTCCTGAATTCCTCCTAATGTAACTGTAGCTTCCAAGGCATGGTTTATGGTGTCTTATTTCGTTGTGTGAACCAATAGTCTGTTTCACAAGAACATATTTTTGTAAATACGCCATCAGATTTAGTTCGAGCCACTTGTATTAATTTCTCGGCTTCTGACCGCTCAGATAAAATAAATAATTTATCTTCTTGTTCCTTTTTTTTGTTGCAAATAATAAACATGTATTTTTTCTCCATAACTTGATCATTTGTCCGGCCAGAATAGTGACGAGAACTTGAGGAAAAAGTCCATCGTCATCGTCATCACATTGTTCAGCACTGTCTAACTGTTTTTGTACTGTGATTTTTCTTCATACAATTTTTTCTTCGTTATCATGTAACTTGCGAGACACAATTTGTGCCACGATAGTAATTGGTTTTGTTAATTCGAGTGGAACATTTCAAAAAATCCTTTCGAAACATCTTAGCGCCGTTCTGATGCATGCTGGACGGTTAAATATGTTTCTGCTTTAGACTTAAGTATTAGGTTTCCGCCTCATTATAAAAAAAGGTTAAAGTTATCTGAATGTTTTCTTTTCACTGGCATCACTGGAATAGACATATTAAATATTGATATTAGGCCTACCGTACGCACACACAGCCAGATATTAAATTACACTACTTGACGTGAACACTAAATGGTGACTGATGCGAGTACATAGAGAGGCCCCACAATTCAGTCATGAAAGGGGGTGGGGTTTCACTTCTGTCACAATAGCTTGGAATCATAAAATTATGTTTGTTTACTTTGTTCAGCTTGATTCGTTATTATTACTAGCGCAACTTTAATATTCGCGCAAAGTAAGTAATTCCGCTTTAAGTATGATACATTTTTTTTACCTAAAATTAATGATGTTTGCATTTTTATAGGATAACGAGAGGAGATATCCAAAAATGTATGGTAACAAATTTTAAAGAATATCTTATTATCTTCTTGGTATTTTTTTTTATTGAAATCGGATGAGAGGTTACTGAAATAATGACGTCAATGAGACCTAGCCAGTCCTCCATCTTTAATGGCAGCGCAAGGGAAGCCTGACCAAAAGAATTGGTGGCAACCTCTATTTTTATATTGTTTAAGGTGCCATGAATACGAATCAAAAGAGAAACTTCGTCCGAAAGGTATTCCGTACGCATGTGCCACTACGGCCTGCTCTAATTTATTATTTTTCCGGGATGAGTGTTGCGATAGTGTCAGAGGATTAAGAACGGGTGTTGGATCTCTAATATACAGAAAGCGTTTATAATGGACAATAAATTATTTCAAGACGTTTATATTTTGAAGTGCTGTGAGAAAATCTCGCCCCTACCCTCCCCCTACCCACCACTCCAACTCACCGATGGATCGTTCCATCTTCTTGCTCTGACCAGATCGTTGACCAAATCCGCCATGTTGTATCCACGCAGAGGCATTTCGTTAATTTTGACCTTCCCGTTGGCGTCCCACGTGATAACGCCTCAGGTAATAATATTATGTTCGAGTAAAAGTTCAGGTTTTTTTTGTGGCAGGATGAGTACAGTATTGAATACCATCCATATATCCACTCTCCATTGATAGTGGCGTTTTCAGACGTTGAAGGTTGTCTACTTTATTCTGTGGGACGTAGTAAGCATTGTAGCACTTTTTGGTACAAAGTCCATTTAGGCTGCTTGTCGTTCAGTTTTGAGACAAGGATCATTCCATTTCCTTCTATAACTCAGAGATTACTATATTGGTGGCCGATGACGCTTGCTGCTGGTGTTTCTCACAGTGGTGTAATGTTTCTGGGGACATAAATATAATATTTTCTACTTGCTATATTAGTTACTGATTGAATAAAGAACCCAGGACACAGTTGATTAAGGTAACTAAAAATAAGGGCAAAACTGCTCCAATTTTATTGGCCAGTAGTAACCGTTTCTTCTTCCAAAATTCTCTTCGTTTGGTCAGCTTGTGAAACACCTTCTTATATGCATGTAGCTTTGTTTTCTGCGCATTCTTTAAAATGTAGGGACATTCGCAAAGGGAATCAATCACTTTCTTGACCATCGTTATCAACATAGCTACCCTATGCTGAGGCTTTATGCAACAGAGGGGCTTGATTTAATACCTTGGGACTCGTAGCTATGAAACTATCTGTCGGTGTTTTTAAAACATTTGCGTGTTAGGTACACACAGCATCCAACACTTGTGTAAAACATATGATTTGTTCTATATCGGAAACATTCGGGTACACTTTGCTTGAAATCATGCAAAATATACCCGCGGGGAGTGCTTGTGGCGTATATTTAGTCTCACTGTAAAGCATGGGTATTTTCAAGACTGACCTGGCGTGCGAAGTGTTGTATCTGAGCTTTATACCTGGGATTTTTAAACAACATAACATAGTGGCTCTTTAAGGAAATGTATCTTTGCCTCTTACCCTGGTGTGACATATTTTGTGTGAAATACATAATGCTAATGTTTTTGTGATGGCACCCTTTGGTAAAAAGATCAACGACCTCATGGTTGGCTTCAGGCATCAGTTCATTCTGAATAATCAACTCTGTATAGAGATTGAAGTCGCCATCCAATTTTAACAAGATCTTACAGAATATGAAGGGGGCTGGAATTAAACTGTACATACAATCTTTGATTATGTTCAATATAGTTTCGTGTTGTTCACTATTTTTCCTTGTAAACCTTTCATGAGTAATAATTGATTTTCATAGCCCACTAATAGTTCAACTTATTCCTGATCTAACTGGTCTAATCTTTCCTGTAACAAAGTTAGATCCTTGAAATCCGGAGTTCTAAACAGATACATAAGTATTTTTCCTCCTTGATCGAACAAGGACCTTTCCTTACGAAAACCCTTGGTAAGTACCAAATTAGTTAGGCTACCTAGTTCTGCACTAAATTTATGAAAAACTTCTCTTAACTGTTCTAAAGAAACATGGAAGTTAACTGCTCAAGTATCCTTTCCTGGGTTCTCGAAAAATAACCCCGTTCCCAATTTGTGAACTATCTCAATTGAATCTTTCAATTTCTCATGCTCTTCCAATAGGGGTTTGATACCAAATTCCAAAACTATTCACCTTCCCCCCTTCCGTGGGCTGGATCTGTCGGGATAGATTGCGGGGAAGGGTAAGGTCGATAGTTGGGTTGGGTTCTAAATAATACTTAAGGTTTCGTATTTAGGTTTAGTAGTAGCACTAAGAGATAATACAAATTTCGATGGTAAAGGTGTTACAAAAGAAAGATAAGAACATGATAAGCTATTTCTTATCTCAAATAGTTTCGGAGAAATTAACAAAATTGGAAAATTTCCACAATGTAAATTACCCTCAAAATCATTTTCATGCTAAAATTATAATCTCCATCTTGTTGCTTTCTCTTGACACCTCGGAGAGAAAGTATTGTGATCCTTAAAAAAATCTAACTCGAGATTTTGATAAATGTCGACGTCTCATGACTCCCTGAAACAAAAAAGTTATTTTAGCAATGCCGTCTGTCTGTCTGTCCATTTATAAATGTCGACGTCTCATGACTCCCTGAAACAAATAAGTTATTTTAGCAATGCCGTCTGTCTGTCTGTCCATTTGTACCTCGGGCTAGGGCCCAAACTAGTTTGCTGATTGAGCTAAAACTTGGTATCTGTGGTTTTCATAAGGCCCCCCCGAGAGGTTTTTGGAATTATACATTCAACCCTAAAATTAAGGGTATTTACAGAAGGACAAAAAGAGACAAATAGATTTTTTCAAAAGTAGTTCTAGCAATTTTGATTAAATTTTATATCTCGACATTATTTATCATTATAAACAAGAAAGCAATTCTCATTTTTTTTTTACTTTGAGTGTACTTTACTTGAGGGAAATATTCCAATTTTCATCAAATCTACGGAATATTTGAGATACGAAGTAACTTATCACTGTAAAGTTGTGGTACTATTAAAGATACATCTTCTAATTGAAATATGTTTTTATAGGACTTACAGTTTCTGAGCTATAAGCAAATATAAATACTTTTTAATTCAGGTCTTTGAAAATGAGTTTGATTCTTATACTCTTTGGTGGACAAAGATGTTTCTCTCTTCTCAATTTTTCTGTAACAGTGTTCCTATTTTCTATGTTATAGAGTAATAGTGTATATTATTTCGTTTATTATCTTCTGTGTAATGTTTCCACAACAATGTATATACTTATTATTTCGTTTCACAAATTCTGCGAGTTCTTAGTAAATGTCTATTTTATGATAAAAGCGAGAGAAAGTCTGTGCGATGCGCCGTACTATTTATTTATATTGATAACCAATGTTTAGATATAAAATTTAATCAAAATCGTTAAAGAAAATTAGACAAAACCCATTTTTTCACTTGCCCTTCAGTAAACTGCCCTTAAAAAATAGGGTTAGGTATATCATTCCAAAAATCCCTTGGAGAGACCTTATGAAAACTTTAGATGCCAGGTTTTACTCCAATCAGTAAAAGGGTTTCGGCCCTAGCCCGAAGTACAGACAGACGGAATTCCGAAAACCACATTTTTAGTTTCAGGGCGTCATTAAACGTCGACATTTATCAAAATCTCGAGTCTGAGTTTTTTGACGATCACAATAACTTCTCTCTGAGGTGTCGAGAGAAAGTGAAAACGATGTGTACATTTGTAGCAGTGCCATGAGTCTAAATGGCCTTCACCACCAAACAGTAATAAAATAATTTAATCCGTGCACACGGGGGCTACACAGATTCATCATTACTGAAAGCAATGGGGTGGATATTTTCAACGACCCGGACGGTTATTAGCTGCTTGGGCTAACTCAACAGATCTTTATTAAGAGCTCCTGAAAACTAAATATGCGGTGTTAGGCTCTTTCACTCTTTCCTAATAGATAGATCAAAAGAGCAGATGTCACTAGAGATTGCATGGCATATTTCCAATAAATATTTTTGGTGTGTGCTCAAATTATCCCTAATTTCCAAGGGAGGCAGGCTATCTTCAATTGGTGCGAATTAGATTCTTCGGAGTTCTTGACAGTTTTCAAGTTTTTGCCTATTTCACAGTAGAGTAATTTGGTCCTTTCATCTTTCCATCTAGAAAACAAAATAAATGTTGTAAGGGAAGTTCATTTCCATGAAATAGTCAAATTATCAATTCTGATGGATTTCCTATTTCTTTTTCTAGTAAAGCGTTGAGACCATTTGTATCACTAGTTTTAGAGAGATTCCATCACTTCCTACAGTAGTGATGTCTAAGGATCGGTTTTCTTCGTTATAAAACGACACAATGCTATCCTCAAGATCCTTTACAGTGCCAGAACGTGGTGATGATACATGTCTCAACTATTTTGATCCAGGCTCCTCAATAAGTGTCACATTTTCTTTTACAACGGTTTTCCTTTAATATTTGCTCGCTTTCTTGTCCTGTACTATAGTTTTGTCTTTTCTTCCGTCAAAATAAAGTCCTTTGTTTGTTGTTGTAATTATTGTGATGTCATTGTGGCTTTCTCCAATGATTTTTTAAATTCATTTTCCTTTCTCTTCTAATCTTCATTATATCAATTACTTTACTTTTGTCCTCTTCAGTAGTAAGGCCAAAATACTACCGAATTGCACTTGCAATTGCTGTCAAGGCCCTGTCAGAAATATCAGTTCGATCACATAGTGAAGCTACAGAAGAAAGTTTTATGCATATTTGCGAATGTGTTGCTGCAATATGATATGATGTTGAAGCCACATCATTTGCTTCTAATTCCATGTCTTCTTCAGAATAATTGTGCTTGTTATATCCTATCTTAGTCATATTTAATATCTATTCTATCCCTTTCTAGACCTTTTTGTTTCATATAATTTCTTTATTTCTCCATTTCTTTGCGTTTCTTTTTTCTTTCAATGCTAAATTTCTGGATGTTCTGACACAATGTCTACTTATAGCCATTTTCCGGGTCGTTCTTTGGTCTTTTAAAAATGCTTGCTCTAATTTCAAAGCCTTTCTCTCTCATTTTTACAAAGTTCAAAATCTAGTTATTTACAGGCAGCAATATCACAACAATGATTACTCTCTTTCTTAAACAAAATCAAATTTGATTGAAATATTTTTGTTCCTTTTCTATTTTTTGATCTTAAAATATTTCTGTATCTATCATGATATTTTCTAATAAGCTGCAAGATACGAGTGTGGGACATGACAGGAATAGAAGCTCTTGACCACAACTTTTCAATTTTTTCTACCAATACATCACTTACGGTAGGTTCCTTAAAACACTCTCTGGCTCTAGCTCATGCCTTATATTAAGCTATTACATTATTCATAAGTTGGCAGTAATAACTCACTAAGGTCTTTTGGAAAGACAAAAATGGAGCTATTGTAGGACTATATTTATCTAATATGCATTGTTTTTGACATTGCCATTTTTACTTCACTACTACAAGGTAGAACTAAAAGAGAATAACACTATAATATATAGAACACAAAGCAAAACTAGATGAAAGAACAACTCGAATGAAACCGTTTCACACTGGGATCGTAGTACCACATCAAAGCAAGAAGCTCAGAAAGGCACTGACTGGAGTAGAGTAGAGCTTGGATCTATACCTACCTGTCTATTAGGCTGTTCCTGTCACAACTTGTTCAAGGTCACACTATAAGTCGCCTATGCTGCTAATTGTCACTTTCTGTCTGCTATTCATGGAACGGAGAATAACACAACTAAATATTTGATTGTACAAAATTTAGTAACCAAAAAGTTAAAAAATGTATTCAATGTCCAAGAATCACAAAAAGTAAAATTTTCAACATGTTTACGTCACTTCAAAAAATTATTTGATTACTTGGATTTTTTGTCACTTGACAACAATATCCAAACGTACGTTTTTATATGTATTAGAAATGTGTTCAAAGAACCTATTGTAATCAAAATTGTACAAAATAACCGAAAATTCACAAAAGTGTTTAACTTAAACCTGCTTTCGGCCTCTCATTATATCAGTCAAAGGCAAGCTTCTATCACTATTTGGCATTTGCATTAAAAACTTTAACCTTTCGTTCCACCCTACTGTTCAACAAACTAATAGTAGAACGTTGTTTTACTAGGCTATATTCTCTTATCCTTTCTTCACATTTCTGTACTTCCAAGGCAGCGCAGACCCTGACTACTGTGTTTTAGTGAGTGTTGTGTCTTGGAGGAAGAATGCCAGAATGAAAAGGAGCAGCAGCTTGTCAGTTCACTCTTTCCTCTACAATGGGCGATGTGTGTCTGATATATTTATTTAAGCTCCACTTTGACTCACGCGCGCACCAGCTGCGCAACTACTATAACTAGCATTGAGATTCCATCCCATATCCTCTTAAAATACTTTTCAAACGACTTCACATGGCTCTCATTTCTTACCTACTTGTCGGACATCTTTAGCTGATTGAAATCACTCAACTCAAGCCTCCAAAGTATTTCTGTCACTGTGTTTTCAGCGCAGGACAGAACAGAGGCAACAGTAAAAAAAAAAAAAGTTTATTGTGTGTTGTAACCATATAGAGAGAAAGAAAAAAGGATTCCTTTTCTGCGTTCACTGATTTCCCTGATATAAGTAAAGAGACTCCTTCTCGTGATGTTGCTGAAACCATGTCAAGTAATTGGCGTTTCAACAACTATCACGGTATTTCCTGCTTTCTGGTGAAAAACGTAACTATTGAAAAATCCTTTCTTACACACCTAAAATAAACTTCCTACTATTGAAGATCAACTTTTTGAATTGTTTTGTGCTTCGACATTTAGGATGATATTTACTTCAATACCAATGCTGAACTTTTAGTTTCGAGCTCACTCTGCCCTGATGTTTCCAAAAAGGCAATGCAATAGCCTACTTGACGCTAATTAACACCACTTATCTGAACAAGACAATGTTCTCAGCCCATGTGCACGTTACATATAAATATGTATACAAACAGACTTAGGCTCTATTTATATCAGCGGTATTGTCACGATACAGAAACAATACGATGACGCTGTGGCTACGATATGGTCACGATCACGTCATTTACATCAGTGATACTGCACCGGTACATACTCGATACAGGGACGATACACTTTTCTTGACGGCTTTCAGTAGGGGTCGTACTCGTTCCTTGTAACACGTACTGAATAGAATCAAGAATGTGCAGTTTTTTAAATTTAGAGCTAGCAACTATTTGGGATGATGATGACGAGGCCGTTAATATCACCAGGAAATAAAATCTGACAGAAAAAGTTAGAGACGCCAATAAGAGGTTTCTACCTTTCTTCTGGCCATTTTAAAAACAGTCGAGTGTCAACAATTTTTTAATCTTGGCAGTAGACTGTGGGTAAACCTTCTTTCTAGAGCACACTAGCGCTCCATTGTCAATACGATACAATACAGCTACGATGAAGTTAGGATAAAGTATTCTCTCAGAGTATCATAGTGAGAGCGAGGCTGTACCGTGACTATATCGAGGGCGAAGCGTCATCGTTAATGTAAACAGTCACATTAGATGCAATGGAAAGAATATTGTATTGCATCGTGACTGTACCGCTAATGTAAATCCAGCCTAGGTGTAGAGCCAGACCTAAGGTTGAAACTATTCTCCGTTGATCCTGACGGCCGAAAAAAGCACCAATAATCACATTAGGTGAGTGTCGAAGTCAAGTTAAATATCACCACACAGACTCCTTAAAATAACTCATTTTTAATAATAATGCACTATCTAACTGTTGTTAAATTTATTAATATAAGTGGGTTATACGTTACTACGTAGAATACTAGAGATGTAAGTGTGGGTTGGTTTTTAATTTCCCCTCGTGTGGTGGGGGGGGAAGGGGGGCCGTGGCCAATTAGAATTGGTTTCAGGGGGTCCGCGATATGGAACAGTTTAGGAACCACTGGTCTAAAGCGTCAGTCTCACAATAGACTGGTCTGTAGATGATGGGTGAATCAGGGTTCGAATCCCTGTCGGGTAGTTTTCCCTAAATGGTTTAACACTCTCCCTCCAGACTACACGCAAATGCTGATACATTTCCTCTTAATTTAACTTACCTTGTCCTTAACACATTAACGTTATTAGTGTGTCATATGCGTAACGGAGTGCTAAAAAAGAGACAAAATATCATATTTATAAATTAGCCATTATTCACAGTTTTTAAATGCATATTGGACCTACTAAGTTTCAAATAAATTTAAATAGCTTAGCTATTTTTTGTATAATACAGTAGATATTAACTATAATTGTTTGAAATACATAGTGGTCGTGATCAAGAGGGCTAAGGTGTTATGCCTCTTGCATTGAATAGCCAGCTCTAGTAGTGTTGTCGGATCGAATCTCGCTCGATATGGCAAGGTAGGATGGAAGGGCAGTAGGTTATTTTTCAAGTTTTTATGGCGAAATAAATTTTCGGCAAAAAATAACAATCTTTCCTCTAGGATAAACATATAAGTTAGGGCTAATTTAGTTTTCCTAAAATATTAAATTAAACAGTTCTCTAATACCTGTCAAGGTTGTCCTAGAATTTGATGATAAATTTTTCTCTTCATCTAAAAAGATTATCATTTAATGCTAATATGCCTATGATATAAATTCAATAACTGTTGAGATTAATATGTTTAGAAAACTAAACTAAATGTTTCTACTGGAGAAATATCTGGTTTATTTTGCTATGAAAACTGCAAAACATTGCCTTTGTAGCCTATAGCTGTCTCCAAAATAAAGGGTATCAATTCAATCAAGGCCGTAGCCAGCCAATAATTTCAGGGGGGGTTTGGTGGGTCCATCCCCCAATTGACGGAGCCTAGAAAAAATTCTAAATAAAAAATTGTTATAGAAGCTATTTGTAGTGTTTTTATGGCAATACTACCCCCTAACTATCGGAGGCTAAGACAAATTCTAGTTAGTATTAAACAGTTCTAGAAGCTCTCTAAAGTGTTTTTTATGGTAACATAACCCCCTAACCACCGAAAAATAGGAACAATTCTAAATATTAAACACCTCTAGAAGCTATCTGAATTTTTTTTGTGGCAACATAACACCATAACTGCCGAAGGCTAGAAAAAATTCTAAATATTAAACACCTCTGGAAGCTCTCTGAAGTGCTTTTTATGGTAACACAGCACCCTAATTTGTACTTGTACCTTAATTTTGATATTGTTTGAACCATNGGGGGGGGGGGGGGGTTGAACCCCAAAACCCCGACTACGGCCTTGAATTCAATGACAGCTTGAAATAGGCTCTCAGGTTGTTAATTACACTCTACAGCCGGGATTCATCGAACAACAAAGGATGGATGGATAGCCTTTGACCATCTACTCTGTGACTAAGTCGCCATTTTGTTTTATCTGGTTTCACATAACCCGCCTTCCACCCCACACTTTGTACAACCCGTGTAACCACGCCACTAGTTTGTATTCAAATCTCGGTTAGGCACTTTCAAGTGAGCAAATATTATGATCCGAATGTTTCAGAACCTACTCTGCTCAGGAGGTTCCACGAGTAGATAACCCAAAGTTGTTAAGACTAAAAAAAAAAGAAGAGTAAATTCAGCTTAGTCATAAAACGAGTGGTAAGTGCTATTAACTTCGCAATAGTAACTTATATTATAATTATAGGCTATTAGCATAAATAGTAGGATACTACACTAGCTTATATTAAGCGAGGGACGCAAGATTAAAGAATTAAATTCTTGTGGAAAATAAAATTGAATTTAGAAATGATGTTATTCACTTCAGTGGTCGAATAGTCTAAGGCGTCACTCTCGCAATAGACTGGACTGCTGATGATGGCCGGGTGTACTGAGGGGAGTTTTTCCTAAATGGTTTTCCATTCTCCCTCTACGCAAAGGTGGGTGTACTTCCTTTAAATTCCACCTTTTTCTTCCGTGACACATTAACGTAACTAATAAATATGTGTACAACCCAAACAGGTAGTAAGACGCGGTTCTAAAAAAAATTATGTTATAGCCTATGCTATACAAAATCAATTACATGACATAAAACCGCCTCGGTGGCGTAGTTGGCTAACGTGCTAGTTTCGTGTTGAGCTAGACTGCCGAGGGTGGGGAGATCAAGGTTCGAATCTCACTTGGTTGATTTTCCCTAAATGGTTTCACCACTTTCTCTTCATGAAAATGCGGGTTCACTTATTCTAAATTCAACCTTTTCAATACCTAGCCCATTAGCTTAATTAGAACTTAAGCGTATAACACGAACGGGTAGTAAGACGCGGTGCTAAAATAATAAAATTACATGATATAAATAAATACCACATGATCTGGTAATCCCATAGCGGGTACTATTTATTTGGTACGGCAATGCTCTGACCCTTCCTGAACTATACCCTGATTTTATTTGGAAGGACAGAAGAGAGAATTCAAACATATTTATTTGTTGGCAACATTGATCACATTTTACTAGAGGCTATTGTTTGTGTTATTTTATAGGTATTGATACTGTCTATCAAACGTGACAGCTGTAGATAACATGACTTAATGTATAAATATATTAAAATTGTTTTACTAACTTTAGTAACCAAATTCTACTGTTCTTCCTAACAAAATCATATAGTGGAGCTATCCAGGCTTGTCATATTGTAACTAGCACCAATATTCTCTCTCTCTCTCAACTGATATTGTAAAATAATAACGTTACATATTTGTGAGAATGTAAAATAGCCTACATCGAATGAGGAAATTTAGTATTGATTGCAATTCTAAAAATATTAAAAGGAATAAAATACATATGACCTCACAACATTTTCGTAAATAAATATTATTATTATTATATTGATTGGCGAGATTTGTCGTTAATTTGGGTTCGTGATCAGCCTGAGTTGTCTAAAATAGTATTTAAAGCTTTCTCACCTCAATCTGAACACATTAATCCACTGTATTATGTTTAAAGGTGGTTTTTATATTTAATATAATCCATTACTGATGCAAGCGAGAAATAGGGAATATTTTCTAGATGTTTAAAACACAATTCTCGTCAGGGAGGTATTTCGAATTATTTAATCAGGGGGGGAGGGAGGGTAGGCTGGTGGTGTCTCGTGGTGAAGTCCACAAAGAGGAGATGGCAATAATTAAAAAAATGCCCCTGAAGAAATTTAATGGTCTAAGAAAATAGATAATTGCTGCTTTTTCCCCTTTGAATTAAAAAATACTCCGATAAGCGACTGACTTGCCTAGGCAAGTCAGTCGCTTATCGGAGTATTTTTTAATTCAAAGGGGAAAAAGCAGCAATTATCTATTTTCTTAGACCATTAAATTTCTTCAGGGGCATTTTTTTAATTATTGCCATCTCCTCTTTGTGGACTTCACCACGAGACACCACCAGCCTACCCTCCCTCCCCCCCTGATTAAATAATTCGAAATACCTCCCTGACGAGAATTGTGTTTTAAACATCTAGAAAATATTCCCTATTTCTCGCTTGCATCAGTAATGGATTATATTAAATATAAAAACCACCTTTAAACATAATACAGTGGATTAATGTGTTCAGATTGAGGTGAGAAAGCTTTAAATACTATTTTAGACAACTCAGGCTGATCACGAACCCAAATTAACGACAAATCTCGCCAATCAATATAATAATAATAATATTTATTTACGAAAATGTTGTGAGGTCATATGTATTTTATTCCTTTTAATATTTTTAGAATTGCAATCAATACTAAATTTCCTCATTCGATGTAGGCTATTTTACATTCTCACAAATATGTAACGTTATTATTTTACAATATCAGTTGAGAGAGAGAGAGA
>CABFWB010000696.1:129904-160914 GCA_902151455.1 Timema bartmani | reverse complement strand
TCTTTCTCTCGCCGTTCTCTCTTCTCCTACTTTTCTTCCCCTCCCGGCCTTGCTTCAATCGAGCTGGGACTCGCGGCGTCTAGTCCCGAGCAGACAGTTGAAATCAGACGAAGCGCAAGTAAACAGGGCGACTGTATCGAGCGTAACCTTGCATCTGAAGGAACTGTTTTTTGAACGTCTTCACACAGCAACATGTCCTCGCTGACACCGATGTCGGGAAAGACAGGACAAAGTCGTTGTGACAAGCTTACTGTCATCGTTAGCGTGTGATAGTGAATCAAGAAACTTCTACTTACAAAATAATATAATTTTGTGTGTGTGTGTTGTTGTTTTGTTCTTAATTTCGTGTTAACAGTTTTTTAATCCAGTACGCTTGAAACACTCTTTGTGTTTGTAAACCCTAAGTAAGCTCACTAGAAGGACATGTATACTCTGTGCGAATAGTACAATAATATGTTTGTGTCTCACTGTACGCTTTTTGTAAAACTTTGCCGTACTTCGATTTTCCTTTAATAACTTTAACATAAAAACATCTTATTTATGAGAGGTAGTTTACACGGACAAACTGTAAGTGTCCATAACTTCGAAGAGCTCAATTAAGATAATACTAACAGGCGGACAGACGACCATAAAACACAAACAGGAAAGCAATCAAATCGCCATTATAAACACTGACAGCACAATAACGATATCTTGTTCGACGTGAACAACTTCAGTGGACCAATGAGTAATATAATATATTCTCAAGTGGACAAATGAAACGTGGTTTGTGTCCGCTTCTGCAGTGCCACGAATATTATACCTGTCAGGTATCTCATTGCACAACCAACCTTACTGTAGGTGTTTCTATTTAAACGATGCTTTGTGTGTTCGCATTTTAGTTGAATAATAATAACCAAGGTAGTTAGTGAGGGTCTTCCAGCAAGCAGCCAACCATCCCACCGGTCAACTTCCAAGGCGAACAACAACTTCTTTTAGGACTACTGCTGCCTTTTATTCTTTTTCAAACAAGAAGGCGGGTTGGGGGGAAAAAAAGGCGAATTTTCTCTCTCACACTCATACATTCTTTCTTTTCGTTTCCTTTTTCCTTTTCAGTGGGGTAACATCAGTGTTGGGACGATTGTCAGCAGGGGGTACCTCTCCCTTACTTCTTCTTACCCCTCAAGGTTTCTTATTGTACCCACGAAAAGTCTCTTTTATTGGCCATAACTAGAATTTACTGGACCTTTTGCTTGAAAAAACGGGAGGGAAAATCTCTGTTGAAAACTGCGAGAAAGTTCCACCACCAAAACTAGCTCCCAAATCCTAAGGTCGAGGAAGAATGATCTACTTTTGAATTTCCAAGGTCAGCCCCGTTATCCCCTACAGTCAACGCCTGCTGAGAATTCAGGGTACAGTCTTCACAAAAAGTAAGTAGTTTACTATCACTAATTTAGTAGTGTGGAAATATAGGCCATAACATTTTAATCTTTGTTCAAATAGTGCACCAAAATATTTGCATTCTATTAGGTCTATTAGACAACCTCCAGTATTTGGGAGACTTAACTGTTAACAACACTGTCCCACAATATCACACACTAGAGTGAAGCTTGGTTTCTAAACCAACTTAGAACGTAATTGTAATTTCTAATAGTATTCTTTCATGTATGAATATAACATGTCATTAGTTGGAGAACACTTGAAACCTTATAATTTCACTCTAGGCCTATAATTGATCATCTGTTTACCAATTTTTTAAAGTATTTTTAGGTTATCTAAGTAAAACTCCCAAGAATTTCTTAGGGTTTTCAATCTTGTACTAGCCTCTTTCATTTAATAATAATAAAGCTATTCGCACTAGCAATTTTATTTGTATGGCGTTCACACCATTGATTTCAAAACGATGTATATGTTCTTGTCCTCATTTGAAGCATAAACCTCAGGCTAAAATATATTTTCTATCCTTGGACATACAAGGAAATTCAAAATAGTGTTATTCACATGTGTTAGTAAATTGGGGTTATCGTGCGATAAATGATTGATAAAGAATGTGATCAAAATAGACATAACATTGTACAATTTTCAAAAGTCTCCCTTTCTTTCAGCAACCTAAATATTGTGGAATGTATACAATCCAATTTTCAAAGATATAACTTTTTAGGAAATGCAAACATATTTTTATACCATATATTATTATATTGGTATTGATATACCTACCATCGAAAGTGACAACTACAAATAACATGACTTGACGTATTATATTTGACATGATTTTAAAGAGGCTAATTAAACATATATTATAAATATCCTAGCTTACAATTGATTGGTCACAATAACATAATTAAATATATTATATTCATGATAATGAATGCTCAATTAAGTGCATCCGTTGTTACTGACCTAACATAAATATCAAGTTCATAAAACGCTTTTCAATCCAAACCCTTGACAATTCATTAATAGACCCTATTATTAAAATTGAAGTAGGCCTATTCAAAAATTGTAGGATCACCTCTTTTGAGAGCTTGTCATGATTTTGGCTTTAATCACCAATTATCACTAACTATCCACAGCATAATTTTTCCTATATTAATTCCTTGAATGTTGCGCTTTTTGAATCTAAGATGGATGTTTATAAGACTATAATAATTGTGAAAGCTATGTTTCGTAGCAAACTTAAAGATGTTCCAACTTATTTACAACACATAATTAATTTCTAAGAATGTGTGTTAGAATAGCCTGATTTTCATACAAAGACTCTTTCTAGAGGCCTTTTCCCCCCACCAGAACCCTACTATAGTATGATTATAGTAGGAAAAATAACCTTTCAGATGGTTATTCGTACGAAGTTATCATTCCCGCTTATCATACATGACCTCATATATCCCTTCTATGGCGCACGTGGTCTCCGATAGTAAATTAAACTTTTCTCCTCCTCACAAAAAAAAAAGGAGTAATAATAAGTGCAGGATACCTAGAGTGCTTAAAAGCTTCCTTGAAAGGTTAGTTTGCCTGTTTTATGTCACGTGCATTGTCACATATTCGCTTGGTGTGAGGTTGCAGGTCTTAAGAGCTTATTTATCGAGTTGAGATCTAAATCGATTACATACCAGGATTTACCTTATATTAGCTACGACACTCCAACTTTCATAAGAACTGGTAGCTAGAAATGTTGTTATAGCTATTTTCTGGTACCCTCACGTCAAGCCATGTTATCTGCAGCTTTCACTTTTGTTAGATATTATCAATAACTATAAAATAACAATAATAATCATTAATAAATATATAAAATGTTACCACTACTGGCCGTAAACAAGATATGTTTTTATTTTCTAAAAAAATCTTCTTACCACGAAAACTTACTGCTATACCTACCCTGATTCTAGTAGGAAGAACAATGGTATAGTTACTAAAGCTACTAAAACAATTTTAATATATTCATACGTCAAGCCATGTTATCTGCAGCTGTCACTTTTGATAGATATTATCAATACCTATACACGAACACAAATAAGATAGTAACATGCTATCAATGTTTGCCGCAATTTTCTAAACATGGTTGTCATTTTTGAAAGATAATGTCGATTTGTCTCATTGTTGGCTATCCTACGTTTATTTTTAACTATCATTGATCTGGAATTTTATTACTATGGAAATCCGACAATTTTAAACCTTGCATAATTTTTTATATACTATTAAATTTTCGTATTTTACTTTAGTATCACATAACTAAAATTTTGAACTAATTTTATTTCCTATGCCTCCTAAAAACAATTTTTTTTTTTACAAAATTGTGTTTGTTTTTAATAGTGGTATGATTGATTTAGGGGCTACCTTAATTTACGGAAGTAAAATTTATCTAAATGGATTTGTAGAATGATCTAGATACTAACCCCTATGGCTGAGAGTTGCGTATATTATCAGTTTAAAGGGGCTGGAGGGGATGAAAGGGGAAGAGGCCGATATAACTGAAGGGATGGAAAGGGGGTGAGGTAGCAATCTAATCGACGTTAGCCCGGCGCGGTGGTAGGGTTGAGAGGGGAGGGGGTTAGAACTGCTATCTCATCCAGCCCAGGAAAACAATCTTACTTGATTGAATGGATGAACGCTGGCTTGTGTGTTGGATGTACAGTCGCTGGCTGGCTCGGCTCGGCTCGGCTCGAGTTTATATATCGTACCACCGCCACTCGCTCGCTAAATCGATCCTCCCACTCGAAACTTTTCCACTTGTGGTGTTCACTCTCCCCTCCCCGACCCTCCGCATGTTTTGGTGGAGTTGTTCCGAGGGGGATGGAAGGGGAGGGAGGTATTACCAACCTTACTAAGTAGAAATATACACAGATATAATTTCCCTAAACACTTTATTCTTATATAAAAATAAGCGGCGCGGTATCGTTGATAAGAGGTAGAACCAGTCGAGATTGTTTTCAATAGGATATTAACCCGTCTCCATGTTTGGAAGACCTTGGTTCGTATCTAGGTTATGCTAACAAATACTACCGACAATAAGTCCATATTGTTATTTGATTCATGAAAATTTAGATAAGGGCGTTATTCTTAATGTATTTCTGTAGTCTTAGTTTTAATAATCTAATTTGAGTTAGTATGTAAGTCATGCTCTAATATATTCAGTGTGTCTAGAAAGGTCTCGCTAATTAATTCAAACAAATAATGAAATATTAGGTAGTAACTTTCATATCGACCGAAAGGGTTGATATAATTTTGACTCACTTGAGAGGTCGGAATTCAATCCCCGCTAGAGCTTGGGTGGTGGATATTTTAATCCATTAAAGGTATCCAAAGGAGGTATAATACATTTTGTTAAAGTTTAAGCCTCTGGTCGTGTATAAGTAGGCCTACTTGTTAGTGTAGGTTATAAAAAGCACGAACTGAAGATGAGAAGCCGTATACATAAATCTACCACACACAGAACTTTGTAAGGACGTGGAAGATATAATAGAGGAAAATGTATCCCCATTTGTGTAAAAAAAAAAGTGAGAAATCATTTTAGGAAAAAACACCTTCAGACTGAGTGTAAAATACACTGGTCTTAATAATACTCATTTTAGGAACAAACCCGTGTTTATTTCGAAGTTCATAAATTCCTTTCCTTTATATTATTTACAAGTATAATTGTTTAAACTAAGTGTTTAAATGTTGTCATTGTATGCATTTTTATCTTTCAAAAGGAGTAGGCCTATTTTACGTACACTTTTTCAAACCAACTAATTAGGATCAACACACGACTTACAAACTATTTTTTTTTTAATAGACACAATATCCAGTCTTCCGCCCATCAATTATTCACTTGTTAAAAGGCGAAGCTCTAATTTTACGAATTATACATTTTTCGACCATGTTGGGAATTAAACTCTGTACCCTCATCTTAGTATGGAAACGCGCTACTGATTGTCATAAGGGCCCGAACTTGACTGCTATTTTAATGACGCTATTTAATGTTTTGTGTATATTGCCGGTTTGGTCTACATACAGTTTGCACTGACTTATCTAAGGGCCGAATGAAAAGAAGGAATGTTGAAGTAATGCACCATAATTCACCGGTAAAGAGAGAATGGGAAACTATTAGAAAAAAAGTTCAGCCCATGTACATATGATCGGAAATTGAAAACTGGCATCTTGGAGAAAAAAAAATCTAGCACGATTTTCTAACTCTATCGATGTAGGTAAAAAGAATAGCCCTACTTATTTGAACGTTTAAACGTTTTGCAAGATGTGATATTTGGTTGAAAACGTTTGGCTATAGTTGTTTTATAATAATATATTTTTCGGCTCCCAGGGAAATAGGGAAATAGGCCTACCTACTCTCTAACGCTATTATTTATCAAGGCTATTAAAAGTATATTATCAACGTTAGGAACACCCTATTATCTAGGCTAGGAGCATCCTGTTATCTAGGCTAGGAACATCCTGTTATCTAGGCTAGAAGAACCTTATTACCTAAGCTTAGAACACCCATTATCTAGGTTAGGAGCAACCTATTATGTATATTATGAAAAGCCTAGTTTTAACGTTAGGAACACCCTATTATCTAGGCTAGAAGCACCTTATTATCTAAGCTTAGAACACCCATTATCTAGGTTAGGAGCAACCTATTATATATTATTAAAACCCTATTTTTAACGTTAGGAACACCCTATTATCTAGGCTAGAAGCAGCCTACTATTTAAGCTTGAAGCACCCATTATCTAGGCTGGGAAAACCCTATTATTAACCTTAGAAACACCCTATTATCTAGGCTAGAAATCCCCTATTATCTAGGTTAGAGATACCCTATTATCGAAGTTAGGAACACCCTATTTTATAGACTAAGAGCAGACTATTATCTAAGTTAGAAACATCTTTTATCTAGGCTAGATGCAGCCTATTATCTAGGCTAGGAACACCCTAATTTCCAGCGTAAACGCACCCTCCTTCAAATGTTCTTAGTTACTATCCCCCCCAGGCACTCAACATTGCTACAACCATGCTGTTACAAAAGGTCATGGGTTCTATTACGAGCGCGGCCGCCATCTGATCAAAATACTAGAGCCAATACTCCACAGTATACTTTACGAACACTATCTTACTGTATTAATACTACATGCAACCTGATTCGGTGGCCGCATGGTCTAACGCAGCGATTATTAACCGGGGGGCCGCGAAAGATTTTTTGGGTGCTTAAAAAAATTAAAAATGTTATGTTCTGGAAGAAAGAATTCGATGATCGTAAGCATGTTAGTAGTAGAGTCTCGATTTTCCGGGATGATGGAGGTAAATCACGGATCGTACAAATAATTCCCATCTGTTTACCAACTCCATTCAAAATTTGTTGCTCTTGTTTCTACTTATTTGTTTGAAAAGGGATTTTCCACAATGGTAAGTATTAAAACAAAGCAGCGAAATCTACTCCTGCATGCGAATAGGATTAAGTAATACATTCTAAACAAGAATAGACAGATAAGTGGAAAATGTTGAACAGCAGAGAAATGTCCCATTAAATACATTTAGGCAAGTTAACTTCCGTTTTTTCATTTGATTATTATTAAAATCAGTAAATAGGGCCGCTATTTTATAATACATCTTAATGATTAATATGTTAGTAAGAACTAGGCATGGTGTCTACCATCCGGGAAAATCAGGGAAAACGGGAATTAGCCGGGAATTTGAAGTGATCGGGAAAAAACGGGAATAAGCCGGGAATTTGGTAAATTACAATAAAAATCTAGGAAAATGTGGTTTTACCCAAATTTGAAATATAATAACCATTAAAACAGTAAATAATAATGTTATTCAAACTGGAGTTTTTTTGTAGCTAGCGGTGTAATAAATTTTATAATTCCTAATAAACAATGTTAATACAAATTGAAAAAATATGTTTATTTCAATTTTAAGACTTATTTATTCAAACTGTAGTTTTTTTGTAGCTGTGTAATAAATTTTATAATTCCTAATAAACAATGTTAATACAAATTTAAAAAGTATGTTTATTTCAATTTTAAGACTTATTATTATTCATAAAAAAATATTAATAGAAAAAAGAGGGGGTAAGTGGGGGAATTAGAAGGATGTGACATACTTTTTAGTCGAGAATCTTAGGAAATGATCAGGGGAAATCAGGGAAAAAGCCGGGAATTTCATTGGTCAAGTTGAGTAGACACCATGTATAACCAAGTCACTACCAAATCTCTAGTTTATCAATGGTTTTCTTAACTATGTTTTTCATATTTGGTTAACATTAGATGCTTTAATAAATATGTTCTAATTTCATACAGTGAAACAAAATTGAACTAAGAATAAGCCTAGATCACAGACAAGGACATACAAGATCCTCAGAAGGAGTCTTGATGCGCTCCTTGAACCAGGTTGAGTCCATCAACACTGGGGTAGCTAGTGTCACTGCCCAGTGACTCCAAATGTGCAGTTGTTAAACGACTGACTCTCTTTTAAGATGTTCAACATTAAGGGGCTATTGTAATAGTAATGGGCAGTCTTTCTGCCTAAGCTCTCTATGAGATAGGATTATGGGAAGAGGAGGTTGGGTCGCTACCTGAAACTAGCTTTGTGTAAGCCGGCCGATTGACTCTAGAAGGATATTTGTGTCTTCTCTATAGTGAAACCATGCCAATAGACTCGTTTTCTGAAACACTGGACACCTCACATACACGTTTATCTCTATTTGAGACAACAACATCGATTTCATCCAAGTCGCTAAACTCTTCATCACTTTCTTCCAACATTTTAAATTATCTAAAATAAATATCAAAATAGTGGCAAAACATTACGAGGAACACAAGCAAAGTTATGGACTGTCAGTTGTAAGATATAATTAGTGTAGAAATCTGCTGCTAGAGTACATTGTAAATGACTTTATCTTATTGCTTTCTAGCAGTCTTTTCATGTACTTTTTGTACACGAAATATGTCGGGCAAGATTCATCATGCCCATAATAACTCGGGCAAATAGTTTCCTGCACAAACAAGCTGTCCCTAATAACACGGGCAAATAGTTTCCTGCACAAACAAGCTGCCTCTAATAACACGGGCAAATCATGGAAGCGGTTGAAAGTCATTTTGACCCTTCAACTTTGTCTGACAGACACTAGTACCAGCTCTTAATACATACAGATAACTTTGTCTGAAAGACATGAACATTAACACTGTGTAGTTGCAGATAACATTGTCTGAAAACCATGAACATTAACACTGTATAGTTGCAGATAACATTGTCTGAAAGACATGAACATTAACACTGTGTACAGTAGCCCCATGGCTTCTTTGGTGCTGACTGACAGTTCACAGCTGACTTCTGACAGTCAACAGTTAGGTATATACCTAACTGTTGACTGTCAGAAGTGACAGCTGCTAAACACATGTTTTTTGCAGATCATATGGTTCAGCGTAGGGATGCATAATTTGGTCTGGTAGCTTTTCAAAGCCGTCAGAAGTCAGCTGTGAGCTGTCAGTCAGCACCACAGAAGCTAAAACTGAGGTATAGTTGCAGATAACATTGTCTGAAAGACATGAACATTAACACTTACAGATAGCCAATTTGGTTGTGAAAGCTCAGCAGGATTCCTTGTCACACTGATAACTTAAACTATATTAAAACTTGTTATTTACAAATGTTGAAACAAGAACAACCCTGGAGTATATATATAATTATTTTAAATGTTGAAAACTAGAAAGAGCTGTATGTGAGAAGTGGCTTGTCTTATCTTGATGGTTGTTGTCAATGATTTAAAGGAACACATAACAAGACTACAGCACACAGTGGTCTCTAGGTGCTAATTATCACACATACTGCCATCTTAACATGGTAATAACAACTCAGCACAGTTTAGATTCCTGGAAAGACCAAAAATACATCTTCCTTTTAAATAAGTGTTGTTCTTTTTGTTATTTGACTGGGGTATTTAACATACACTTTGTAAACACACACGATATAACAGAATATGACTTCAAACTATTATAAGCTTGGACAGTTGTAGAGGTTCTGACTGACGGACTGTGTCGGTGATGAAGTGAAAAGCCTTATTTACAAATAACACATGACAAAGTTGTTTAATGTCGGATATATTTTCTGAAATCACACTTGCATCTAAACACATCAAAATGTCCTACCCCTCTGAGGTTGTATAGAAGACCGACGTCTTACCAACAAGGTGTTAACATAACTTCTAGAATGTTGTACATTGAAGCCCCGTGGCTTTCAACAATTTTAAACCTCCTTTGGAGGCTCCTGCATGTCTAAAGTAAGACAAGGACGCTGGAGTGCTGCGATAACTTAAAATTTGGAATTCCAGTAACTTTACATTAGTTTCCAACTATAGTTTAGTTAAATATTTTTATAGAATGATAACATTTCACTAAACACTTGTAGACCACTTAGCTCTGGTCCAGACTCGCTACTTATTAATTAGCAACTTGTGGATTGGTAGAACTTTGCATGGTACTAATAGTATATAAACTGGAACAAAATCAGGACAGGGAATTTTAATAAAATATTTACCAGTATCACTTTAAGTTTCTGTTTCCTAAGAACATTTTGAAGATTTGTGTTCTGCATCAGAAGGGTATCTTGCCCATTGGGGTTAACCAGCCAATTTTAATTTGGTTATTAATATAAATAAGCTTCCATGTATCTATTGTGATTAATAGAAAATAAATACAAGGTTGAGACAATTCCAAGAAACCTTTATGATTCCCCTATCAAGTCTAATAAGATCTGGGGCTCCATACAATCCCAAGAAACCTTGAGGATTCCCTTGTCAAGTGTAGCAAGATCTGGGACTCGTTGTTTCTGTTCAATGGAAAGTTCTTGCTCTGTCACTTGTATAGAAGTCCAAATTTGCAGCCTTTTTGCTTGGATTTCGGAACTAGCATTGTTCTGTAGTCTTTGAAGCAATAATGGGCATCAAATGGCACTCACTATAGAGTCAACTCTTTCTTTGCCAGCCTGGTACTGCAGCTAGTTAGTTCCCTGTGGTCACATAACTTTAGAGGAATTGTGGCAGGAAGGCTGGTTTGTAAAATATAATCTCATATTTTTATGGTCAACATTGAAGATATATTTACACCATGGCCAGATCTGTTTGGTCACTTAGGCTTATATTTGTTTCTGAACTATATTTTATATTTACAGCGTGTTTAATTTATACTACTAGTTTATTCATCTACAGAGGTCTATTTTTAATTTTGTGCCAAGTAACTATTTGTGTGTGTGTGGTCTCGGCGGTGTCTTCCCCCCCCTTCCGCACCACATAGGTGCAGTCTCATAGCCCTCATAAGATGATGATAATGATGATGGGGTGGTGGTGCTTGTATAAGTCTTAAACCTAAACAACCAAAATTCGGGAATCTTAGGAAATGATCAGGAGAAATCAGGGAAAAAGTCGGGAATTTCATTGGTCAAGTTGAGTAGACACCATGACTAGGGGGCCGCTAAATTATTTTAGTATATTTAGGAGGCCGTAAGTAACAAAAGGTTAATAACCACTGGCCTAACTTGCTACTCTCGTAGTAGACCAAGCTGCCAATGACGAGTAGATTGAAGTCTGAATCTCAACCGGGTTTGCTGAGGGTGGCTTTTCAAAAATAATTTTCCTCTCTCCCTCCATGCAACTGTGGGTATACTTTTTTTTATATTAATATAACCTCTTAATCCATAAAACCATTAGTGTAATTAGTACATGGGCATAAACCGAACGGGTGCGATACTAAAAAAAATTACACGTAAAATATGTAAGCTTACGAACTTTTTGAACATAGCAACCAAGTAAAAATTAACCTTTTAGGTCGTGCTAGATTTTATTTTATTATTCTCAGTAATTAAGGAAAATATAAAAAGTCAATATTTATTATATAACAATCGGAGAAGATATTTTTAGTATGAATAAAAACAATTTCGGTTTGGTAGATGTTCTAGAATGTTTCGTTTGATCTAGGCACACTTTGACAAAGTTCTAAAATAGTTTAATCTAAAACCAAACTGTTTCGAGATAAGGACAAGATTAATATGATTAATGGAATCTGCTATTTGGAAATAATCGTTTGGACGATTATGTGGGCCTAACAGTCTCGTCATCTCGAAAACCGGTCACTTATATTTTAAATATTGGAAGAAAATCAACTCGTGTACTTTAGGGAAAGACCCACATACATCGGTGGGCACGCAGACTAAGTCGATGTTCTCGTCTAATCTGATATTATGGTGATGGGAAATCAAGGTTTGAATCGTCGGTAGGATTAATCACTCAGGGTGTCGTCGTCCCCAAATAGTTTTCCACTTTCCTGCCACGCAAATGTAGGTACATTTCCTCTAGAAAATACTTTCCGTGTCCCTACCTCATTGGCGTAGTCAAATGCGTCCAACCTTAACGGGTTATAAGACGAGGTGCAAAATAAAATAAAAATAGGAATGGATAAGATGCTCCGTTTGAGTTTAAAGTACATGCACTCGCGTTTGCAGTGAAGGAGAGTGGAAGAGCATTTAGTAGAAAGTCATCGTGAAACCACTCATTAAAAGACAAAAATAGTTAATAATTATATTAGTGAATTGATAGCAGCGGGGGGAAGGAGGAATGGGTGAATCGCGTCTCTGCTATGCTTTGAAAAATGTCGTACGTGCTCTTAAATATTATTTTTTTTGTCTATTTCACGCTGAAACAAGTATTAGAACTATGATTAAATGCATTACTATGATGTATGCTAATATTGTTAGTAGATTCAACAATTTCCCGGTCATTATTAAGTTGTCCAAACAGATTTACTATCTTTATGTTTAGTCCAGATTAGTTCAGATTATTGACGTTACATTGAAGCCGAGGTTATACATACTTTAAGTTATAGTTTGATTAAGATAAATTTTAATATTTCAGGACACTTCTTTCGTCTCTTAAATATGTCTAGTTCCTTTTTTTACTTTCTCTGATAGAGAAAATATTGTGTTCGTGAACATTTTCGAACTTGAGACTATGACTGATCCTGACGCAGGGTGGCCACATTCAGTGAAAACCTGGAAAAGCCAGGAAACTACAAGGAAAATCAGGGAAATGCCAAGGAATCTGGTAATCAATCAAGGAAAACGGTATATTTGGCTTAGTTGCCTCCTCAAACATTGGTTTTATCAATATATACTATGTATTTAGTTTTAGAGTGTAAGTTATTTAAAAAATAACTATTTATAACAAAATGAGTGTCTAGATTGTTTTAACATCATATATGTGAGATTCTGTGGCCATTTTGTAAAGTTTTATGTGACTAAAAATTAAAAAAAGGTGTTTTTTGATTCTGTCTGTACCCGTGTTTTATCCGTTTTTCCTTCTTAGAGCGCTACAGCTGAAATGGTTTAGTTCAGTGATTCTTAACCGGGGGGGCCACGAAAGATTTTTTGTGGTAAATGTTATTTGCATATTACTGAAGTGATTTATCTTAAATTTTATGTTTTGGAAGAAAGAATTCGATGATCGTAAGCATGTGAGTCCAGACTCTTGATTTTCTGGGACGATGGAGGGGAATCACGGATAATAAAATCACGGATAATACAAATAACCATATGTTTACCATCGCCATTCAAAATTTGTTGCCCTTGTTTCTACTTATTTATGTGAAAACGGATTTTCCACCATGATAAATATTAAAACGAATCAGCGAGATCGACTCCGAATCGACTCCTGCATGCGAATAGCATTAAGTAATACAAATGAAACAAGAACAGACAAATTAATGGAAAGTGTTCAACAGCAGAGGCCTCATTAAAAACATTTAGGTAGGTTAATTTTTTTATTTGTTTGTTATTATAATCAGTAAATAAAACCACTATTTTAGAATAAATCTTAATTATTAATATGTTAGTAAAAACTAGGGGGCCACTAAAACATTTTAGGATATTTAGGGGGTCGTGAATAATAAAAGGGTAAGAACCACTAGTTAAATGAATTTTGTTCAAGTTTGGCATTTAGATTGTTTACCTAAGGGTGTTTTATAGTTTTATTCTAGCCCTCAAATTAAGATTAGTTTACTGATGAGTGATTTTTGAAAATATATTTTGAAAATGGCTTTAATGATTTCGGTTAAAATTGTACCCGGGGAGTGTTTTAGCCTATATTATAAATACAATTGCATATTATTTTTTTTCTAAAATATAATTTGGGGTAGTTTACTGCTGATGACTGATTTTTGAAACTTTTGTCACAAACTAAATAATTATAATAGTAGAAGAATCCGGCACTGCTTGGGGTAACAACGCATTGGATTGCGTGTATACCCCTGGCTTCACTTCTTTTTTTTTACTTCAAAAAGACAGAAATAATATTTTCTTAATTTTATTTATTTCAACTCAGTTTTTAATATCTAAAATAAATATCAAATCCAAATTTTAAAATTCCGGCTTCCAGGTGCACATGTTCACGCACAGAAGCTACTAATGTTTAAATTTAAGTCCTCTGCGTTCGGTAAATATCACACAACGCTCATGGCCGACAAACACTCTCTTCATTTTATTAATATAGATAATAAAAATGTATGATTGTATGATACCACTTATTTTTAAATTAATGAAAATTGAATCTCCTAGTGCAAGCGACTGAAGAAAGCCTATTCGCGAGTTTATGCATATTAAAATGTTTTGAGTAGCTTTTCAACTGTCATAAAGGCCAACGTTACCATGGATAAACAATCAAATTACCACCTGAGCAATCCATATAAAGGTGACTCACCTGTAAGTTAATCAAGACGTTAATTTCCAAGATATCAAACTACAGGATGTCCCAAATAAAACCGGGCCCAAACGCACAGTATTTCAGAGTATGTGCACCACCAATCGTTATGCTTAGTTTCAATAAATAAAAGTTTAATACACTGGATATCATCTCTGAGGGAAGGGCATGGCTACTATTGGGAAACTGCGTTGTCATTCTATCGTTTTTGTGCAATCAATCTCCCCCTCTAATATAATACAAGTTTCGCAACGCTGGTTAGTCGAGGTTGCCAGTAGCTCCTTCTTGCACCAGCACACCACCTTCCGACATAACTGAGAGCGAGGAGATTTGGCAACAGTTGACAGAGAGATTGCTAAGATAAATATGTTCTCCATAAGACCGGCAGTTCCCTCAAAGGTGATATTGGGTTTAGTCGGCGAGTGGCATTACATGCATAGGGGCTGGTGGCGCACATTTTAAACACAAACTTTGAAATACTGTGCGTTTGGGGCTGGTTTTATTTGGGACACTCTACTTTACCCGCAATGGTGATCACACTGTTTCAGAAACCAGGTCCACAACGTATAGGATTTCCGGTGATGAAAGTTTGAGTTCGAATCTAGGCCGAATATACTGGTGCTTATTTCTACGCAAGTGATCTATCCTTGTTTATCTCCTTTATCTCACTACGCTAATTCTGGTGCACTTCCTCAAAAATCACTCTCCTCCTCCCGATCCCTTGTATTAGTTGGTTTAAAGCGACGTACTCACGGTAACCGCCGTTACTATTTTTTTTTTTACCGGAGCGTGAAACGAGTGTATGGCAACACTATCTAGTGATTGGAAGTGAGTTGGACGGTACGAGTATTTTACAAATGACAAGTTTCAACTGATCTCATGTGTGGATCAACAAAATAGTATCCGCAGGGCCTCAATCCACATATTGATGCCGAATCGCGAACTTAACCTGATATCTACATTCTCAGATATTGTAACATTTCACAACAACAGTGAACACATTACAAGTTTATTTTTAGCAGAATATATTAATTATAAAGGTAATCCAACGACCTCTGTGGTGTTGAGATAGAGTGTTCTTGTTCCACGACCCGATGTTGGTGGGTTGGAACCCAACTAACCTGGCGAAGAAACTCCGTAGCACAACTCATTTCGTAGGGGAAGGAAAGCCGTCTTTCCCACGTCGATTGTGGCATGTTAAATATCCCTCTAAGGTACGAAATAACTTAACGGCGACATTTTTATAGACTCTTTTCAGGACTTTACTGATACATGTGATCCATCCCAGATGGAACGGGCGGGCGTAAATAGTCAGCCGAAGGGCTTAGTGTGCGTGCTTCTTTGGCTGTATGAGGCCTATTAAATATGGTCCCATAAAATTAATAATCACATTATTTTATTCGATTATTGGAAAGTGCAAAGGGACTACTAGAAACAATATTGTTAGTGTCGAGGTTTATTTCTTTTGTCCTGGCAAAACAAATATTATTGGTGTGGCAATCATATGTTTTGTGTATGCTTATTATTTATTCATAGCTTGCATAGATCTCTAAACTAAATACAGTTAAAATGTGCTCTCTGTAACTATCCGCAGTTTTATCCTATACAAATTAGCGTTGTTGATAATTTTGCGGATAGTGGTGGATTCAACGCGGGCGTTACTTGCGATATACCAATATGGCGAGTGGGAAAATGTTCTTGGTACTCTGGTATTTTCTGATTTCCAAACATTCCCTCCTCCAACCCGCCTTCCGACTACTATGATTTTAATACAACTACTAAATTAAATTATGTAGACTAATTATTGGTAAGCCTACCTTATTTTTGTCTTTAAGTAATTATTTTGTCCCTTGTGAAGTAGGCCTACTAGTTATAAATTAATAACAAGAGATTTATAAAACACGTTTTGATTCATATTGCTGTAATTTTTTTTAAACATCACTTAGATATGTTTCCTAAAAACTTTTCAGCTACTGGATTTTCTAGACAATGATTTTATAATAACACATAATGATATGTACAATTTAGTAATGATAATATATTAATTATAATAACGTATATAAAAATAATAATATTTTCAATTTCCTTAATTAAAATACTGACCTACATTTGCAAGACCTATAACAAGTCAGCATTGAAAAGTACACAAGATGATGAGAACATATGATAATAATGGCATAGGATAAGAAACATTTATCACTTTTAGCTAAACAAGAATTCAAATTAGTATATGGAGACATAAAGTTGATACAGTGAGCTATAACGGTTGAAATTTTAAAAACCTGGAAACTATTGGTAAAACCAATTGGAACTAAAAGTATTTTTAAACTTATTTTAACGAGGAACATATAATTAAAGACCTTAATAATTTTAAGGAAGTTCCTTGAAAAACTCTCCGAGTTTGGCTCTTTTTTTTATGATTAAAGTCAAATTTAGCCAAAAAGTTCAAAGTATTGACTGGCAAACCCAATGGTAAGAGACCTTTGGGAAGACCTAGACACAGATGGGAGGATAATATTAGAATGGACTGGATAGAACTAGATTGGGATAGGGTGTAATGAGGTGGGCTGGATAGAACAAGCTCAAGATAGGGATAGGTGGCGTACTTTTGTAAGTGCATCAATGCACTTTCGGGTTCTTATATTGTGTCATAGAGTAGGAGTAGCCTAAATCGTAGATAATAGTAATAATAACAATTTATAATGATGATAAAAGAATCTGCCAAGTCATTTTACTTGTCAAAATTTCTATAGATGCTCAAAAGAACGTTTCTTAACTTTATCGACAAATTGGGAACTCGCTTTCAAAACGCTTCACCATGATTTTCTTCAATATTTTTGCTGTGTAGAGTAGATGTGTAGTCTCTGTTTTAGTAAGCATGCCATGATGTCCCTGATAAATGTATTAGGTAGTACGTAACATAAATTAACGTCCATATAATTTTAGTTTTTTTCTATTCTAATGATCATGTTCTTCTAGCCTGAGCAATCTGCAGCAGATACTGATTGTACTTTTGGATTTTAGGGGGTAGGGGGGTTATGGGGTAGGTCCATGGATATATTTACGTAGACTGAACTGGGCGTTGTTAGAATATAAAACGGATTCAAACACTCAAAGTGGTATTTTATTTCACATTTACGTCTCGAAGTGAGGGATTTACTGCCCTTTTTGCCTTCCAGTTTAGATCGGTCTCGTGCGGATTTCAGTTTTCGAACCTACTATACTGTAACTTATATTCTACTCTGAGGTACTTGGGATTGGCCATTTCTATTTATTTTAAGCTTGTTATAAAACTAATTATTAAATTGAGACATTTAACTGCTGTACTGTTAAACAAATCAATAAGTAAAAAAATAAATAAACAATAAATTGTGTTGTGTATACAAGAAAAGAAGATCAATAGATATTAACTTTACAACCCAAGTTAGTAATTAGATAACTACAATAATTGCTATAAACTATTGTTCAACTAATCAAAGTAGGAGGGAGTTACATCATTTTAAAACAGTAATTTGTTAAAACATAATAAATAAACATTTATAGAAAACAAAATGATCTTACCCGTTTCTGTGGCCGCATGATCTAAGGCGTTACTCTCGCAGAAGACTAGACTTCCAATGACGAAGAGATCGAGTTTAGAATTTCGGTCGGGTGTAGTGAGGACTGCTTTTCCACTTTCCCTCCATGCAAACGTGGTTTCACTTTATCTAAATATAGCCTTCCTAAGCCCATAAAACCACTGCCGTAATTAGTACGTAAGCGTATAACCCGAACAGGTAGTAAGACTTCGGTTGCGTGTACACTGTACAGCCGTCACTAGCATCTTTAGTGTAAAAATTACCCCTAGACACGGGACAAGAACCCGGGACCATTGGCTTAGCCCGCCAACGTTCTCCAACTGAGCTATACAAGATTCGTCCCGTGCTCAGACTCCAGCTATGAGTGAACACGGGAAGAATCCTAGATATATTATCGTGGAAATTATAAAAACAATACAGTCGGGAAATGTTATCACTACTCGGTCAGTAAGTTGTCGACATCCATCCTGTTGTCCAGGAGTGTATACTCAGAATGTACAAAACAATATTTTTACTGTTTCTCTCTGGGTGTGAAACGTGGTCTCTTACTTCACACGAAGAAAACAAATTGCCCAGGAAGATATTTGGTCCAAAAAGGGATGAGGCTACTGGGGAGTGGAGGAGGTTACATAATGCTTAGTTACATACCCTGTACTGAATACAATACAATGTTAGGATAGTCAAGTCTCGTAGATTACGGTGGGCAGGACATTCAGAGCGAGTGGGAGAATCTAGAACCTTGTCCAGGGTACAGACTGACAGACCCAATGGGAAGACCTGTATGCAGATGGGAGGATAACATTAGAATGGACCTAAAGGGAATAGGGTGTAGTGAGGTGGACTGGATATAACTAGATTAATATAGGGATAGGATGTAATGAGGTGGACGGGATAGAACTAACTCAAGATAGTGATAGGGTTTAGTGAGGTGGACTGGATAGTACTAGCTCAAGATAGAGATAGGGTGTAATGAGTTGGACTGGATATAACTAGCTCCAGATATGGATAGGATGTAATGAGTTGGACTGGATAGAACTAACTCAAGATAGTGATAGGGTTTAGTGAGGTGGACTGGATAGTACTAGCTCAAGATAGAGATAGGATGTAATGAGGTGGACGGGATAGAACTAACTCAAGATAGTGATAGGGTTTAGTGAGGTGGACTGGATATAACTAACTCAAGATAGGGATGTGATGAGGTGGACTGGATAGAAATGGCTCTAGATAGGGATAGACTGCATACCTTAGTAAGTGCGGCAATGAACTTTCGATTTCCCATCCATGGAGTAAGTAGGCCTAAGTAATGCACATTTTACATGCCGTTAATTTTGGAGAATTCCAATATTTGACAACTTATTAACGTGCTCAGCATCCCATTACTCGTCCGGTCTACCCAAATATTTACCCTTATAGAGCTATTGTAAGTACAGGGAAGGTAGAATTTAGAGGAAATCTACCCTTGCATTGAAGGAGAGTGGGAAACCACCTCACTGCATACACCCAATCAGGATTCGAACCCAGAAAAGCAGGCAATACGCGGCTGTCACCCTTGCCCGATGCTGATGGCTATGTCTCCTTTTACTTAGCTCGGTATGGAATTAAATTACTCCCCCTCTCCCCCCATGTAATTATACTTTAATAAAAATGATAATGTGAGCTCGTGAGAGTATTTTATAGTGGTTTTACACTATTCTATTCATACTGATGTGACTGTGAGAACCTGTTAATTAACTTTGCATAACGCGTTTTCAACACGTAAGCCATGATTAATCACCTCTCCCTGGAATACGTCGTAACGCTGCTATAGAGCCTATTCGAAAGTAAGCTGTGGGTGTTTTCGCTCTGGGATACTACAACAAATTACTACTTTAGTAGCAGATACTCTTTTTAGACACATTTATCTACTATAATTAATAGCATAAGTTTGTTTCAGATGTTATCAATCCGACACCGCAGATCAGTCGGTCGCGTGTCTGTCTACTGAGTTGAGGGTCCCGGGTTCAATTCCCAGTATGGCTGAAAAATGTATCATTGGTGAAATGTGGCCTTAACCGCTCACAGTAACGAATTAACGGTCGGGGACTGGATGTTGTGCCTGTCCTAGTCTTTAGTTAGATTATAAGGCATATGAAGCTACAACAGGCCCAGCAAGCCGGTAGTTGAATAAAAAACTGACCCAGGCCACAGGATGGAAATAGTGATGGATGTAAAAAAACGTTTAAGATGTTAACAGCCTTTTCCCTATGCCAAGTAAGACCACTAATTGGTCGACAGTTTTTTGTGTGTTTTAACTTTTCCATTTGATGGTTTCCGCTTGTCAAAACGTGCGAGATTATTCTACAAGTGCTTCACTATGGTTGCTCAAGATTTAAACAAGTAACCACAGAAGGTCAAGACATTTGAGAACGAAATAATTCTAAACAATCTTGATATTTTGATTTGTTCACACCCGCTTTAGTGGTCGAATGGTCTAAGACTCTTAAGGCGTCAGTCTCGTGTTAAACTGGCCTGCTGATGACGGAGAGATTGAGGTTCGAGTCCCGGTTGGGCCTACTGAGGGTGGTATTCCCCGGATTGTTTCTTACTCTCCTTTCACGCAAACATGGGAACATTAGTTCTAAAATGCTTCCTTCCTCATCCCCACCCCGTCATAGTAACTATAATATATACGTATAACCGGAACAAGCGATAAGACACAAATATTTAAAAAAATACACCAATAATATTTGAATAGGGCATTATTTCTATGCCCATATTTTGTGTGTGTAGTCTAAACTGAGCAGCCAGGAAAGGTATTTTCATTCAAAATAGTCCCATACCTTTTTTAATGGAGAGGAGTAACATATCATCTCTACAATGTAACACTACTATTTTATTTTATATTCACGACGTCTTACCAACTGTCTAGACTATCTGCATATTTACTCTACAAGGGCAAGAATAAGGAAGATATAATTTTAAGAGAAATGGACCCACATTTGCGTGGAGGAAGATTGAGAAAGCCTCATTTTACCTGATGGAGATTTGAACACCGATCTCCTAATGGCAATAAAGTTTATTGCGAGTGTGACACTTAAGGTCATTCGGCAATAAATAAATGTATTGCACAATTTTAACAAGTGAAAGTTTTAATTAAAAGCTATACAAGTCGTTATTCAATTGTTTCAAACCATTACAGCTCATGAGCTATACTCCATTCACGGTAGGAATTCCTCTCTGAAAGGTCTTTTTTCCTACCAATATCCTACTATATAATAGATTTCCGGTAAGGAAAAAGACCTTTCAGAAAACAATTCTTACGCTGAACAGACTTTATAAGGGGTCAAACTTGATATTTTATACTTTTCATGTACTATTGTTAAGGTAGAGTAATTAATGTATAGGACGACATTTAATATAACTGGACATTCATGTGAGGTGTACACAATTAAATATTCATTATGATAATAATATAAATAATACTTTAATTGTGTACACCACATATACATATACAGATATATTAAATTTTAGCCCCATACATTAATTACTCTACCTTAACAATGGTACATGAAAAGTATAAAATATCAAGTTTGACCCATTATAGCTCATGAACTGTATAATGATATGAAATTATTGGTAACTACTTATATAGCTTATATAGCTTATAGACTAAACTTGTTAAAAACTGTGCTGTGGTTTCTTACCTTAAGACCATGCATGGGTTTATAATGTCAAATTATGGAAAAATAATCATTCAAAATAAAAGTAAAAATCATGAAAGCTTTGTAGGTTAACATTTGAAAAAATTAAAATTAATGGATTTCAACGAAATTCGAGACACTCATACTCAAACTAAACTGACCTGGTTTATTTCAACATATTCTTCCTGTCCTTAACAAATCATGCTTAGCTTTATCTGTTCTTATGCAAGCAGTTCAGGTAATATGTTGATAAATTACACCTGTACACAGGAATAGAACAAGAGACTTTGCGCTAGTACCCCTCCAGCGAGATACCAAGGGTTGGACACAACATTGTGTGTGGTACACAGACACCTTAGATCAGGTCATAGTTCATCTGTATACTGAATTAAGGTGCTCGGTTCTAAGTCCTGGCACAACTGAAGAATTTATCATTGGGGAAATTTGATATTCTCCTTTCACAGCAAATAATTATGGGCCTGTTTTGTCTTGTATGGCTAAATTCGTTTTTAAGTTGTGGTTTTATTTATTCATTTGGTTAATAAAACCTACATATTCATACCAAGATGGAGCTATGAAGAAGAAATCATAAATTATGTTTAGCTCAGTGGTAGAAAAATGGCGCTCTAAACCTAAGCATACGGCTCGGCCAAATAACCAAGAAAACACAATCCAAGATCAAGATAAAACCTTCAAGGACTACAACGTTTAGGAAGTTGATTAGACCTACAACTTTTGTCTGAACATTTTTATTTGTTTGTTCAAGGTGAAAATATTGTTTACATTTTATTTTTATCAACACAATATATAAAGGAAATACTACGTTGGACCTGAGTGAATATTGGGTTATAGAATTACTCTATATTTGAACATTATAATTAAAAAAACTTTATTCATGTTTGAACATCATTATTAATTACAAAATTAATCAAAGGTATTGTTGTAATTTTTGCTATGAATATTATCTGAGTCAATCTAATATATATAATAACATAATAATATATAATCATTTTGTTTACCACAGATAGGAGTATCTATTAATTTGGTCCAAATTAAGTGCTGTTCAAAATAATAATTCATAACATGTTTAAATTGTTATCTAGCCCGTTTCACAATTGTATTATTCTTAGAGCTAATATTTATTGAAATTTACCATGGTAATTATTGGTGTTAATAAATAATTAAATATATTGTGTTTCAGCGTAATTCTTGAAGAAAAGTTCAATATTTATCAGTCTAATAATACTAGTTACTGGTTGGACAGTTTGTTAGAAATAGAAAAGAACACAAAAATATATATAAATATATAGTGTTCTTTTCTATTTCTAACAAACTGTCCAACCAGTAACTAGTATTATTATACTGATAAATATTGAACTTTTCTTCAAGAATTACGCTGAAACACAATATATTTAATTATTTATTAACACCAATAATTACCATGGTAAATTTCAATAAATATTAGCTCTAAGAATAATACAATTGTGAAACGGGCTAGATAACAATTTAAACATGTTATGAATTATTATTTTGAACAGCACTTAATTTGGACCAAATTAATAGATACTCCTATCTGTGGTAAACAAAATAATTGGCTTTAGTTAATTAGTTAAAAATATGAATTTCAGTAAGTCGATAAATAAAATAAATTTTACTGTTAAAATTGGTAAAATTAATTTACCCAAACCAAAGTAGTGTAGTGATATAGATAGAAAAACTACGGCTACATTTAAAATGATTAAATTTTTAGATATTTGCCTTTGGTCATAATTTGACCGTCAAACACACATTTTACTTCCTCTTTACCAATGGTCTTTGGTAGAGGTAAATATCTTTTTTGGACTGAAAACTTTGATTTTATTATAGGAATATTAAGAAGAAAATGGTGAAGTTGTAGCCCTACTATCTTTCTGGCAATTTCTGGTAAAGTAAAATGTCGTCTGCTACTAAGGAAAAATGTATAAAGGCCTAGTTTGGGTTAATTCTCATTATAATAGACATAACTGATCGTTATTTGCTTATAAAAGGCCAATAAATCCCTTTAGTGGAAAGATTTATATTTGTTTTATTTAGCGTACAGTATGTATAATACATTTCACCTCTGTTGTCAAGAGTTCCTCGCTACAGATCCAGAAGCCCCGGGTTCGGTCTCCTGTGGGGGAGTCAACTCAGCCTCGTGAGGACAAATGAGGAGCTACTTGAATAAATAAGTACCAGCTCCAGTTTAGAAAACTGAGATTAACAGTCAAAGAGCTCGTTATGCTGACCACATGACACCCTCTTTCAGCAAATGTTGGCAATATCATCACTATTGGCGGAGGCCGCTCTGTCGGTATAGCTCATTTGTGGACTCACACCATAGAGTTTTTTTTATAATACATTCAAAAATGCTACAATGAGCTTAAAACATATTTTGATTTTGATTTTAATGTGCTAAGTAAAAGTTCGTAAAGTCACGTCTCGTGATATTTCGATGAACCTACAAATTAATATAAACTCTACCGTATTGTAACATATTTAACGATTAACTAATCTATTTATGATTCAGTATTTCACACAAAGACCTTCAAACAATATTTTGAAACAGGAAAACCCTCCATCTCCATAACTCGTACCCGCCATGAAGACAAGATTCATTTAAGCCCATACAGAGAGGTTTAATTCCAAATGGTATTTTTATACAAATAATACCATTCACTGAGAAAAATGTTGGTTAACAGAGTGTTTCTTTCTGATATTTCAATTATTCTCAATCACAGTTTTGTTTATTAGGCTACAAGATAATGACATTGCGACATTTCAACTAAACCTCATCAATTAATCAATCTTTATTATTGTTTAGTATTTCCCTTATCTTTGAAGTGCGGGACTTATCAGTCTTATCAAGTCGTTGTCATGTGACATAATATTTCATTAACAGTTTATTTTCTTGGTTTGGCTCTAAACAAGGCTGTAAACATTATTTATAATAAACCTTTATTTAAAAAAAAATTAAAATTAAATGTGAAGAAAATAGCGTGGTCACGCAAAAGGTCTAAATTATCAAGGTAGAAGTAGTTCATATTAATTAATATGACATGACCCTCTTCGGTGACCTCGTGGTCTAACGCGCTACTCTCATGTTTAGACTACCGATGACGGGGAGAGCTAGGTTCGAATCTCGTTCGGGTGTACTGAGGGGTTTTCCCCCCAAAATGGCCAAATGTGGGTACGCTTCTTCTAAATATAACCTTCCATATCCTTAAAACCACTAGCGTAATTACTACATAGACGTATAACCCTAACGGGTAGTAAGATGTGATTCTAAAAGAACAAAGTATATAAAAAAAACCTAAGCGCTCCTTGCACATGATTGCAGTTAGGCCTTTTTGCATCCAAACCACTTAAAAACATAAAAACTCTTTTTTAAAAAGAAACTTAAGTAAATTTTAATTAAATCAATAGCTTCATAGTCTCCAATTAATATCTTTTTAAACTTAATTTAATTTAACCTGGTTTGGTGGTCGCATGATCTTAGGCGTCACTCTCACAATAGACTAGAGTGCTGAAAACTGGGAAATCGGGGTTCGAATCCTGGTCGGGTGTACTGAGGTTTTTTCGCAAAATGGTTTTCCACTCTCTTGCCACGCAAATGCGGGTACACTTCCTCCTATTAAATTCTACCTTCTTCATCCCTAATTAATTAGTTTAATTAGTACATATGCGTATATTATGAATAGGTAGTAAAATAAATAATTTTAACAGGTATTTATAATATCGTTAATATATTTTTTAAAACACCAATATCCAAATAAATAAATTAATTAACTCAATAAATATCAAAATTCTTATAAAAATGTTGATAAAAATCTTTTTTAATCAAATACATTGTTTTTTTATAATATACATACACATAAAACAATTTAATCGGAAAAAGAATGCTATATGCAACAAATTCCTGGAAAATTAATCATTACAACATTATTGAATTTTATGATATTATACTCTCTGTAAATCTAATAAATGCGCATTGACCGTTTCTTTATCAGCTTTTCTTTTTGCAAAAAAAGTCCTCAAATAACTAACAGTCTTGTATTATATATATTATCAATGTACTATCCCCGTCTGCCATTGTAAATTGTGAAATAGTTGTAAACATATTAAACTGTGACAAGCTGTAATACTACCAAGAAAAAATAACGGAAAATCTTTCCAGATATTTTGAGAACTCAATATCCTAGACTGTATCTTGACCAAAACAAAGATGATTTCCCCCTTCAAACATAGGCAACACCATACCTGCTAATATCAAAGTTATTTCTGTCGTTAATGAATTGTCATTTTACTGACTCTCACAGCTAAACACCTAGCTTCTAATTGATAGTATTTTTTAAAGTAATTAGTTAATTAGATGGATTTTAATAGTTAACCTCGGTGGTCTTGGGGTAAAGTGGTCACCTTAGGACCCGATGTTCGCGTATTCAAACCCAGCCGGGGTCAACGGATTTTTCTTGAGCAACAAAAATTCGTAGCACAACTTTCTTCGGGTGATGTAAAAGAAATTTGGAATATATGTGAAAATACCTTTCCCGACAAAATTGATAGGCCCTTTTGTTCTCGCTCATAGAATTTAGCATGTGCTGAAATAATCAGTTGGTTCAGAAAGTGCACATTACAAACCTCATATAAGTAAAAATAAGAATAAATGTTATTTAAGAGAGGCCAAAGAAACAATTAAGTTATATTTAATTGACATAATATGTCAATACTAAACAATGAACCCCGTTCATACGTGTCTCAATAATCCGGGTTCCGGGATAATCCAGACTGATTTTCAGGAACTAGTATTTCTTAACATTAATATACGGCACATAAACGCAGTATTAAACGTGCATTACTCTATTTCATTTGATTGTGTAAGAACTGGCTAACTATTCAACACGGTTTAGCTACATAAGAATATATATACAATAGTGGATCGTTGCAGATCATCACGTTAAAATTTATTCAAATCTTTTGACTAAGGAAAGTTCAATAGAATGAGGCCTCATTAAAGCTTCTAGTCAAAGATTCATAGGTTTACTCGTCAAAAGTTATCAACTTTATATATATTTGGAGCTTTCGATATTTAATTAGAATCAAAACATCTATTTTTCTCCTTCACGCCACGACGAGAACTTTAAAACGACTCCTTCCAGCTCTTTATCTATTGGCTATACCGTACCACTTTAAGTAATAATCGAGTTGTTATTATTTTTAATCAAAGAAAAATATTTTATCCACCTATAAACACTCAAACACATCATATTTTTCATGGTAATGTAAACAAAAAAATGATTGAAAATATGAGCCACATGAGCACATATCAAATAAGCTGAGAACTCGCTAATAAAATCGGGTTTTCGTTGGAAGCGCTAGTTTTTTTTTTTAAACGAAATCCTGGACCTCTAATCTCTTAAATGAGTGCTTGTTTGTCAAGATCAGTTACACCGTTTTCTAGTAATTTCTATTATCAGAAATGAATGTATCGAGTTAAATATAGATATTCATTGTAAACGTGTTGAAGAGTGGTTTCACAGTTTCTAACTGCGTTATAATATAGCCATGGGAAAAACTTATCACTATACAGCCTTAATATTTTACATTAGGAGAAAGGGACGATTATTTCACCTTTTCCAGTACTTACCCTTAATGACAAACGTCTATATTTTCTAAGAGAGCGAGATAAGAAGGAATTTTAAGGAAATGTAATCAATATTTTTCTGAGAGAGAAGGGGAATGAGAGAAATATAAACTTTGCGTAAAACATTCTTTAGAATGTACTAAGCCATTCTTGTATTTCAGGGTCTGGCGTGTTAACCATTCACCTAATTTATAGATTTCTTTTAGGTCAAATTGTTTAGTGTCTACAAGTGAATTTACATCAATTCAGTTAATGTAATAACTACCAATGTTGACCCGTGATTTGAAAAGTTGGTGAAACACAATAGGAGGTTTTGGGGGCACAGCACATGAAACGTGGGGGGAGGGGGTCCTTTCCCAAGGGGAAAAATGTTACACATCTTTATATCTTTATGGCTATTAAAGGTGGGCTTTCACATCAATTTTAGATTAAGAAACAAGACGAGCTGAAACACTCCTTGAAGCACAACAAAATGACACATTTCTAGATTGAAGCATAAATTATCGTTTTAGTGAACATATTATATAAGTATATATATGTGTGGTAATTTTAAGATGAATCCATTTCGATCCTTAATTGGGCTAGTCTTATTTTTATTTTTCATACACACTTACAGTAAGAGAGTGGTTGCTTAAAAAATAAAACATCTTTCTTGTTGTCTTCTTCCTAACGTAATAAAAAGGTGTTTTTAGAAAATTGCACACTATTTTAACAGGATTAATATTTAATCCGTAACGGAGACAAAGTTATACCATACATAAACAACCGTAACACTTGCAACGGCGTCAAGCTTCCACTATACTTTATTTCTGGTGACTGCGAGGTCAAAGTTCGACATCTAATTTATCTTTGTAGTTTTCCATCTTATTTTCAAACTAATGTAGATGCTCTTTCTCTATAGTAACCTTACTCTTTCCTATCCCTTCGATGAAGTGATTAATAACCTTGGAGCGCGCTTCGGTGGCTGCTTGGTCTAACGCGCGTTTTTCGTGTTGGGCTAGACTGTCGAAGACGGGGAGATCGGGGTTCGAATCTCGGTTGGGTACACTGATTTTTTTTCCATAGTATTTTCCACTCTCCCTCCATGAAAGTGTGGGTGCACTTTATCTAAACTAAGCCTTCCCAATCCCTAACACATTAATGTAACTAGTACATAGGCGTATAATCCGAACATGTAGTATTACTAAAAAAGCCTTGTTACTAAACGCAATAGTTAAAACAAATAGCAGAACCACTAATTATAAAAATAAGACTGCAATCCAGGAAATCTGAAACACAACATTCAACACAGGGTGGCTGAAACCCAAAGCTGGGAATTCTGCAATCCCCACATGAAGAGCTCTCTAACTTAGCCCTACTCTATAGCTGGAAAAAGAGCTCATATGCACCCTTGTTTACGAATTATAATAATTATTATTATTATCTTAAAGTATGTTCATTTTAACCTTCACCATCTAGTAGCTTGATATAGAGAGCTTAAGGATTTTCCTTGAAGGAAGAGTTTTGTTGGAAAATTCTTGACAATTCAGGTCCAGCATTGACACAAACTTGCATTGTTTATTTTCATAGAACGTACGTTTTTACATATTATTATCTATTTAATCTAAACGTATATTGTTACAATTTTTGGTGAAGTTTAGTTGACGCAGCTGAAAATCCATCATAAGTGAGATCTATCAAAAATATCCATGGGCCTTTCTTCTAAAGTCTGGTACGTAATTGAAAACATTGTTTGCAAACATTGTTTATAGATGTTTCCGAATTATTTCCTGTTGCTCACAAACATAGGGAAACAGTTTGAAAACGTGGAGAACAAACATTGTTTTGCGTCCAGACTTAAATGATGAAAGTTTCCTGTCCATAGTTCAGTTAAGTACAAGACTTTGGCCGAGGAGGATGCTAATGACTGATGCTCTCTGTACATAGTCATGGACTGTTCAAGAAGACGTAACTATAAAACTGTGGTGGGTTCGTGCAGGGCTTCAAATGCATCATTAAAATGAACTTCTAACACAACTGAAGCTCGAAGACGTCAATGGTTTTAAAAACTTCACTTGCATGCATCCTACAGACGTTGAAGTTCTTTTACAAATGGCTGGCCCCAGGATAGTGAACGATTGTCCTGGCCAACGTTTTCTGTTGTCGACAATGTTGACAACATGTCCAGATATTTAAACTTTGTTTCTTACAACCCATTTGAAATGGATAACAAGAAACATTGTTTCCTATTTGGGATACACTAAGGCAACAAGAACAAATGTTTGTAAACTGTTTCCAAAAACACTAAAAAGAATTTAGGAAACAAGATAAACATGTTTGCAAACAATGTTCCTGGGAAAATGATTCTAAGTGCGTACTAGGCTTTGGATACAAATCTTCCTCTGCAATGTCGGGCAGTTGAATACTATCAGAATTTGTATGTTTGCACATGGACGTTATTGACTTGGTGGGATCAGACAGGACAACCTGGGACTGTCTCTGGTGGGAATGTGGTCTAGCCCCAGCCTCCTTGATCCACCCCACCCTCCTTATCCTCCTGGCTCCTCTCTACGAACTAGGTTATTTATAATGCCACTGTGCGTCACATCGTAACATGAACGATGACGTCACTGCGGGATTCTGTCAGACGCTAGCTTTTTTTCGTTTGTTACATCCCTTCAAAAATTATTTAGTAAATTAATCAAAAACTAAAGTGTTTAGTATTTCCTTGAAACCTAAATATAGTGCATATGAACACTTCTTTAGTATTACTGCTGCTCCCGAAAACTGACAGCTAACGAAAAAGACATTTCACACACTTGACATGTCCACACACAACGGCGCAGGAATATTCTTCACATGAGATCTCAATATGTACGCGCTGCCGTGATTGGTTTATTTAGTTACTAATTCAACCACAGATAATTGTCTCGGTGACACGAGTTACCAAAGAGGTTGTGTTAGTGGCTCCAACTACAGATAATTGTCTCAGTTGACACGAGTTACCAAAGAGGTTCTGTTAGTGGCTCCAACTACAGATAATTGTCTCAGTGACACGAGTTACCAAAGAGGTTTTGTTAGTGGCTCCAACTACAGATAATTGTCTCGGTGACACGGAGCGTAACACTTATGTGTTAATTGATCCTTGTGCAATCTTATATGAGTGTTTTCTTTCTTTTAGGCCTATAGTCTGAGCTAGTGGAAATATAAATATAATATACTCAAAATGGATAATTAAGATACAAAGGCTCATTTGAGAACATTTATTCGATTTTTGAAAGTAAACCTGTCATGAATGGCTTGTAAAAGTATTTTAGCAATGTTTAGGTTTCAAACCATATGAAAATACACACATTTGAACTACACTTATCAACCAAGTATTATTTACTATTACTACCAGACCCCTAACATTTTTATAAACCAAAATGTCTAGAGTCAAAATAAAATCGTGTTTAACTCTTGGTACCGATATCCAAACTTTCAAAAATATTAAACTATTATTGATTTAATTAATGTTTTTAACAAACTTAATATTTTCTTTGAACATATGTTTAATTTATGTTCACACGAACTGATTGTGGCAACAAAGTCTTCTGGAGTTACCATTTAATGACTGTTTATTCATGACGAGCACTTGATGACTCTTTTGTTGGAATGAAAGTACATACGTTTAACCTTGGAGAATGGATCTATTCCCATTTTTATGTTCTATTCTCTGTGTTAATTCCCTTCCAATTTAGGTATAATTCATTCACGATAGGTCTTTACCTGGATGACAGTTCAAAAATCATATGTTTAGGTTTTAGGTTACCAACACTTGTAAAAGAACACTGTTTTGTTATGAATGTTAAGTTTTTTAATTACATGTTATATTTTACATTTAAAATAACTTAAACTTAAGTTTTCTCACATTATTT